>JADHZA010000115.1:0-54458 GCA_018831705.1 Torrubiellomyces zombiae
GGCCACAGCTATCTACGGCAGCCACAGCTATTGGCTGCCGTGCCTTTGGCTGCCGTATTGGCCTTTGGCTGCCGTATTGGCCTTTGGCTGCCGTATTGGCCTTTGGCTGCCGTATTGGCCTTTGGCTACCGTATTGGCCTTTGGCTGCCGTGCCTTTGGCTGCCGTGCCTTTGGCTGCCGTGCCTTTGGCTGCCATGCCTTTGGCTGCCGTGCCTTTGGCTGCCGTGCCTTTGGCTGCCGGGCTGCCGGTCCTTATATACTTGAATAAACGAGCCACCTTCGTGTAATGTGCTGTATCGTGCCCAATGCCGTAGTGGTTCCCGTGAATGCCCGTGACTACCGTATTTGAAAGGTCTTCTATTCAATTCCTCGTAAAAGCTGTGTTTCTATAATATTGAAGGTAGGCACGTCTTCTAGAGCGGAAGGCGTGCTTGCCTTATTGCCTTTTTTGGCCGCGGCCGCGGCGGCGGCAGCGGCAGCGGCGTTGACAGGCTGTTGCGTTGGACAGACTATTACAGCACAACAGATGATATTGCTAGTCAGCAAAGGCTTTACTCAGGTCACCCCGCTACCTCAGATGACCTGCTGGATACCTGTTTTATAGCCTTAGCTAGCCCTGTAGCTAGGTATCTAGCAGTACAAGCCTGTTGACGCCTCAATAAAACGCACATCTGTTGAGAGGTAAAAGACTGTCCTACACTCTGTCTCAAAACACCCCCCCCGCGCGTAGGTAGTATTACCACTTGTACCAGGACTTCATGCTCGGAAACCTTGGGCATCTCTGTTCTTTGAACCTACCAACCTTACCTACAAAAACCATCATTTTTCTCGTTTGTAGTTCTTCACGCTTCTCTCATCCCCTCCCGCTGCGCTGCTACGGCTTCTTTCGTCACGTCATGCACAGAAGCTGAGGGTTGGCTCCAAGCCATGAGTCCTTCAATCGAAGCCGGCCAGCCCGGGAGGCGTACCGGTAGCGGCCATGACCGTCGCCGCTGTCTTGGTGATCTGGACTTGATGGCAGGTCTCTGGCAAGAAACACCATTTGCGCGTCTTCCAGATGATGCGCCTCTTGAGTTGCGGGATTGCATCGAGGATATTGACAACCCGCGCCGGGTGTATGCTATCCATCGAGCATCTCGACGACACGACTTTCAACTACTCGTCGATAGGTATGTAATGCTTCATCTTATGCGACTTGGAATCCTGAAGATAAGTGCTAATCTACTCGCAGATTTGTTTGTCAGCTACGCAACGGGTGCGGCTCTCCGCAATGTTCCACGTCAACTTGCTTCTCGTGCCGCAAGCGACTCGCTGGCAAGGCTCCGATACGAAAATATAGCCTCACAAGTGCCAGAACACTGGCTGCTTATCTTGCGAGTCAAGACAACCCTGCACTAGCCTTGTGTCCATATCTGCGGTGGCCTGACGACGCACCGGCCGTTGTCAAGACCCTCGTCTTTTCTTCTCATCCCCGCCCGCCCTCGCAGTCCGCGACTTATCACGCGACAGACGCCAAAAAAGATCATTATCGGCGAGAATCGGGGGCAGGGCACAAACTCGCGTCACCTTCTTTGAACCCGAGAGCATCCGAGCAATGTCATGATAATACCAAAGCTGCGGCGGATATACGAACGAGGACGGAGTCGCAAAAGAGCCAACGAGACGAAGACTCTACAAAGCCTCATTATGAAACGCCTGATCATTCGGCCGAGGTTGCCGAGAGACCCTCAAGTCGAGACTACAGATCATTTGCGGCGACAACATTTGGTACCGTGGCTTTCAAAATGCTGGAATGGCTTACACCACGCGGCGTCGAATCGATATCGGAAAGGGTGTCGGATTTGAGCCACTCGTACTCTACTGAAGCCAGCGGGAAGCCTGATGCGCCTGACGGAAGCATACAACCGTCGCTCTCGTCAGACCTGCCGACCGAACGTGTCGATCGATCAACGTCGGAGCCTTCCCAGACGCGGGGCGTCGCATCAACTCAAAACCAAGCGCGTGAGCAACTAAACTGCCCAAAGGGAAATAGGGAATCCACGCGCTCAAATGACGATGATGCTCGACCGAAATTGCAGCATGGATCGCCTCTCAAACCCAGTTCGGCAAGGTCGCTCAAGAAGGGACCTGTCGAAACCACATCGCCGTGTCTAGCCGATGCGGTCAAGCAACCCACCAAGGCTACTTCCCTCAGCGTAAATGGAGACACGCGGCCGCACGCTGCTAAGATCGCGGCGGGCAAACTTGGGAGAGGCATCACCGAGATCCCGATCAAACCATCCTTTTACGAAAACGTTACCTGCCTAGCGCCTCCTGTGGTAGACGACCTCGACTTAGGATCATCGGATCAAGCTGATTCCGAGGCCGAAAAAGATTCTCTTCCCGAATCGACTCGAGATCAAAATGAAGAACACGTTGATGGGCGCATGTCGGGCCCGGTTGCGATAGCGACGACTGCTACGGAGCGAACGTGGATTAAGTATCCACCCCCTCAGGCGTTGCGACAACTGGATGTTGACATTATCGATTTCATCTGCGACGTCTTCCAGGAGGATGGCACCATGGAGAAGCAACTGCTTGGGCCATCTTCAAAAGATGAACCACAGATGCGCCCTCAGACTGCGAGGTCGCGATTGCGCCGGCAACGCAACGCAGGCATCGTCGCCTCACCCAACCAGTGGAAATTCTTCAACGAACAGTCCATTTTCAGCGTTCTCAGTCATCCTCATGCGCTTGTACAGTCTTTCCTTCATGAAGGAGTAATATATGACTCGCACACTCTTTGGTACTGCATGGCCCGGCTGACACGCGCAGCTCCCAGCCTGGTGTTGCACAGTCTCTGGTTGGTGGCCAAACACCTGTTCGTTCCGCCCCGGGAACTTAACTCAGTATTCTCAGCGAGAGAGAAGCGGTCAATTGCGACCGACACTTCGATCACAGAATCTCAAGCAGGGTGCATCATGTCAATATGCCTGCACGCCTTGGTAGCGGCCGTACCTTGCGCCACCAGCTCCAATAAACTGTACGAAGTATCTCTTGTCCGTGCAAATGGGCTCGCCCTGGAAGAGCATGGTGCGGCGGCAGGGAAGTCAACGTCCATGTGCCTCGAGTATGAAGATATATTCTCGAACGAGCTCGCGTTGCGGCTTGCTTCACGCCTCTTCTGTGCCATTACGGCGCGGCGATGCTTTGCTGAAGTTATCAAGTGTGACACGAGCACCAGCGACGACAGAGGAGAGAGCGACATACTTCACCTACTGCTGCATCAACTCGAAATTGACGGTAATGGCCCCGAGTGGCTTCTTGACTTCTCTCCTGGTGATAGGTTGTTGCACGAAGCGCGCGTGCCCACTCTGCTGCTAGACTGGGCGCGAGCGGTTCTCCTGAGGGAGTGGGACGGGCGCCCTGAGTTCTCCAGTAACGGGCCTTTCTTCGGAGCCTTGTCTCTTCTCGCTACGATGCGTAAGTAGTAACACAAAAGTCCTCCAAAGCCCTCCAGCATCTGGCTTCGGGAAAGGATAAGCTTGCTGACGCAAAACAGATGAAAACAAGTTTTTGCTTCTCCTCGGAGATGCCCAATTTCGAGTCAATTACTTCTCAGATCGCTTGGACACTATGGAGGTCCCGGTTGGCTGGATCTCCTTCACATCTTCACGGCAAAAGAAACACATCCTAGATTACCCCTACCTGTTTAGTTCCGACACCCTTGTGACCTTTTTTCGATCGATTAACTTCTCGCGAATGAGCAGGACCTTCGAAGAGTCCAGCTCGCTCCGGACTAGGATGAAAGCCATTGTTGACCCTGGCAGTCTAGTCACAAACACACATCATAAACATGTCCTCAGGGACATGCTCAAGACGGCCTCATCAAGATACCTGGTCCTCGAGATTGGCCGCGACAACGTGCTCAGAGATGCATTCGACCAGCTCTGGAGGCGGCAAGAGAGAGAGCTCCTCCGGCCACTGAAAGTTCATCTGGGCGAGAACGCAGGGGAGGAAGGATTCGACTCTGGCGGTGTTCAGCAAGAATTCTTCCGAATGGCGATTGCAGAGTGCTTAGATCCTCGGTACGGTGCGTTCATGGTCGACGAGCGAACGCGAATGACCTGGTTCGTACCTGGCTCCGTCGTGGAGGAATGGAGATTCGAGGTGGTCGGGCTGCTCTTGTCACTGGCCATCTACAATGGACTCACACTGCCGATTACCTTCCCCACGGCGCTATATCGAAAGTTGCTCGGCCAGCCTGTGAACGAGCTCCACCACATCGCAGATGGTTGGCCAGAGCTGGCAGGTGGTCTCACCACGTTGCAGGACTGGAACGAGAAGGACGGTTCTGTTGAGGACGTCTTTGCTCGGACGTACGAGTTCTCCGTCCCGGCCTTTGGAAACGACGTCACGTTGAAGATGACCAAGGACAAGTCTTGGTGGCCGCAAGGCATCCCAGACCCCAAGACGACAAGCTCACTGGCCGCTACCAACGAGGCGCCACTTGTCACGATTGATAATCGTGATGAGTACGTGAGTGACTATGTACGCTACCTGACGGACGTGTCTGTTAGACCGCAGTTTCGAGCGTTCGAGCGAGGCTTCCGGGCCTGCCTGGAAGCAAAGTCTCTCACTCTACTGAGCCCGACGATCTTGCAGTCCATTGTCGAAGGCGTGCAGGAGATCGACATATCGGAGCTACGGCGATGTGCCCGCTACGTTGGCTGGGATGCTTCTCATCGTACGGTCAAGGACTTCTGGTCCATCGTCAAAAAGTACGACGCGCACATGAAGGGCAAACTCCTCGAGTTCGTGACGGCGTCGGATCGCGTTCCAGTGGGAGGTATGAGCAATGTGCAGTTTGTGGTGCAGAAGAATGGCGAGGAGAACGAGGGAGGCCACCTGCCGACAGCGTACACTTGCTACGGAACGCTGCTTCTGCCGGAGTATAGCAGCAAGGAGGTGCTGCGAGAGAGGCTTGGCATGGCGTTGGAGAATGCGCAAGGTTTCGGGTTTGCATGAGCAAAAGGATAGATGAGAGCGGACAAAAGCGATGCATGCGAAAGCTGGCGCTGGCGTTGGCGTTTGGCCTTTTACGATGAGCGATCTATTTCTTTGCCTTGGTCGCTCTTTTCATTGCGCTTTGGCTTGATGGTTGTCATATAGCAATTAGAGCATACTAAGCGTAAAACATTAGCTGGCTGCCCGCTGACTTGCCCACTGACGGGACTGCTAGCATAAGAAAGCGTGCAAATAGTAAACTGAATGCATGAAAATAGCAGGACTCTACTCTAAAGGATTCCTCCCAAACAGGCCACTTACTCTCCCATGTACTGGCGATCATGGACCTCAGTCCTCCATCTGTCGAACATTGAGATTGATGCGCTTATTTTTCAGCCAACCTTTCCACTGATCGAACCTGCCTCCCTCATTCTCATCCCCATCCCCGGGCCAATCCTGTAAATACGCAGGACAGGTATCCTTAAGTACCTTTGGTACTCCATGCCACGCATAACGCGCTTCTTCCGTCATGTAAATAGCATCGCCAGAGCGTAGTCTCAAAAGCAGATGCGGTTTCTCCGGGCTTGTCCCCTCCCCGGTGTTACTCGGCGCAATCATGAAGACGCCGTCGCATCCTAGGCTTAGACTGACGAGGCCTTTATCCGAATGTTCGCTCACATCTCTGTGCATCATCATGGTGTCGCCTGGTGTGTAGACGTTGACAATAGCTGCTTCGGGCTTTGTTTCCGGGAACAAACTTTGCAGAAAGTTGCCAATGTCCGGTGGGAACGGAGGCGGAGGCCCGGACTCTGGGTACATGCGATTCGTCCAGTCGTACTGCCCGCCGAGAGTGAGCCAGTGCAGTCGACGGTGAAGAATCTGCTGTAGCGTAAGGGGGTTGTGAGCGGATGCGTCTTTTGGGGTGAAGATGGTCGAGGGGGGGAGGGTGAAGAAGGAGGCTGCGGGTGAGTCGGAAGAAGAACGTCGAGGATAAGGAAGGTCGTAGTGTAGATGGAGATTAGTCTGGTGCTGATCGTTGCTCAGGTCTCGATGAAGCATTTTATCCAGAAGGCATCGTTGCACGCTGGGAGGAACGAGGGACGGCACGATCAACAAGCCTGCACACGAGATGATTGAGTCTACAAGTTGAACCCAGCATGGAGAGACGGGAACATACCGGGCAGCAAAGGGTGATACCACACAGGACAGTCTCCATCGTCTTCGGCGCAACAGCCAAGCCCTTGGTCTAGATGGTCAAACGCCTCGGCCCTTTGCACCTTGGTTATGACGCCTGCGGTGCAAAACTCGTGACTGGTACGGGGGTCGTCAAAAGATACGTCACGGAGGATGATGGCCGGGTCGAGCTTGGAAATGGCTTTCCATGAGGCGCGAAGCGTGGGTGAAGGCGGTTCGTGAGCGTCTATCTGTGTGAGGTCCACCGTCATGGCTGAGCTGAGCGGTCAAGAGGGTTGGTACGGCTGTATGTTTGGGCGGTCGATTGAGGAGAGAAACTATGAGATGGTGGTGAATCTTGGCATGGTCTATGAGAAGACTGAATGTTTCGGACGGGCTTATTTTGTTCATGAGTGAGTGAATGAAAGAATCATGTTGGTCGACGAGTGGATAATCTGGACCTTACATAATCCGACAGTTGACAACCTCGTCGATCTCACGGGAGCTCTCTTCTCACCCTCACCAATATCGCCATCATGATAATTTGAAAGAAACGAAATACGACCTGATTAGAGGCTTCGATCCAAGATGTGGTATTCGAAGTATGCGATTCCATGCCTCCGTCTTGGAAAGAGGCAAGTCCTTGGAGCAAACACCAGGATTGTGGTCGTCTGCTTCTCCACATGCTCGATTCGATGCATCAGACAACGTCCTGCGGGGAGGAGGATCGATCGAGATGCTCGGAGTAGAAGAGTGAGAGTCGAGAATGATGGCGGTCCAGCTCACGTTTTGAGACCTGTGAAACAAACAGTACAGCTTAACGGGACACCCGAGTCATCAAGCTCGACAGCAGCTCACTTTCGGCACCAACCAAGCCGCCATGAAGACATATCTACGTCGACTCAAAAAGCGACATCCCTAACAGGACCATTCAAGAAGGTTCTTCTCGCCTCAAAATCCATCCACCTCACCTCAGACAAGGACAGCTCTAAAGACAGCCACTATCTCACCACCTCTCAGTCATCCCATATGGCCTCTGCTCAAACCTTCTTCACTTCACATCCGGCTCGCTTCCTCTACTCCGCCGCCTCCCTTCGTCACCACCGCAAGACATCCGACATTTTGCCAGAAGTTGTGATACTAGGCGCATCCAACGTTGGGAAATCGTCATTTCTAAATACACTACTGGGAAGCAACGGGATAGCCCGTGTCAGCGCCAAACCAGGTCACACCACCACGATGAACGCATACGGAATCGGGCCGCCACCTAGAAGCCAACCATACTCTGCCGCTACAGCGCGACGCGAAGTGGCACATAGTCTTGTGCTGGTTGATACACCAGGATACGGCTTCCGTAGCCAGGCAAGCTGGGGAGATTCCATACTCTCGTACTTGAACGGCCGCACGGGACTCCGTGGCGCTGTGCTGTTGCTTGCATCGGAGAAGAAGCGATTGCTTGATGATGACAAGTGGATGCTGAAGACTCTGGCTGAGGCACGCATACGCACGCTCGTAGTGCTTACCAAGGCGGACAAGAACTCGCATGATTGGGTCGCGCATTGTACGCAGCTGGCGAACGAGACGAGACGGACGATGAGTATGCTTCATGCGTCGGTGGGTAGGTCCGCCTGGCTTGGTGATGCGTCGGCCTGTCCGAGCATCTTTGTCACGGCGGCAGGGATGGAAAAGCCACATAGAATAGAGAACGGGGCGGGTGTGGGCGGTGTGAGGGCAGCGATATTGGACATGGCTGGATTCGCTCTGGACGATACTGTCACCGAGAAGCCGGAGACAGCTGTCTACACGGGGAAAGTGGTATCTTTTGACGATATCGCTTGGAAGGCATAGACGAAATAATAGGAGACAACTTGGGATAAATTATGTTGAAGGGGTTCCAACGAGCCCCGTACTTGGCCAAAAGACGCATGCCGTGTTGACCCCATTCCCGGACACACTGAAACCCTCCATGCTTACAATATGACAATGCAGTTTTCTTGACATCACGTCCCAGTCGTCGACTTATTGGAATGCCCCGTCCCTGGACGGCTTAGGGACTTTCTAAACTTCCTTGATCCCTTTGTATCAAACAGACTCTTGACCTTGCGCAGCCTCGCCCAACGCTCCTTATCTTTTGCCTCTCGTACTTTCTCGTCGTCATCTGCCATGGAGCCAGAGGTGGCAATTGTTGTTCGTCCAGGCGTTGGGGGGGCAGGAGAGCCGGGCAAGCCGGACACGTCGCCGCCATCAGCGTTAAGAAGAGCAATCTGCTCTCGTGCCGCGTCTCCCGAGCCGCCGGGCTTGCCTTCGTAGATGCCTCGCAGATCAGAATCATTCTTGATGGTCTGCACAAGCATCTCCCACGCGGGCAGATCAGGCCCCTGATCCGAGAGCGTACTACTTCTGCTCTGTGATTGAGAATTCCTCCATGGACAAAAGAATCGATGCTCGCGTAGCGGATCTAGATGGTCCATGGGCGCCGGCACCAGCACGCGACCGTTCTCATCCACCTCTTTGCTCTTGAACATCCACAAGCCCAACCGTCGTAGACACGTGTGACAAGATGCCGAGTTTGGAACGGCTCCCATGCGGGGATTGAACAAGCCTTGCCACCCCATCAAGGCCAACGCTAGGGCCGTTCGATTCGGTATCACGTTCGGAGAGGCTTGAGTTTGGGTCGTTGGTGGTGGTTCGGTGAAAAAATTGCTGGGTAGCTGTGCTAGGACATGGTCAAGCTTGCTGCTTACAGGTAGGCGGACATTGAACTCGTAGGGTAGGAAAGGGTCTCGGGTGCAGAGTTCGTCGTAGCGTTGGCGGAGTGTAGCCAGCACTGCTTTTGTGCTCGAGAAGGACAGGCGTATCAGGGTATCTAAGCTCGACGTGTCAGTTGCCAATTGCCCAGCTTCTGATGAACCCGAATGCCCCAAGTTGACTTACCGTCACAGCCGCGTTTCCGCCACAGGCAATCCTCTTGGTGAGAGGAGGCAATAAGTTGGACATACTTATCAACCAGTGCGCTCTCTGGCAGACCATCAGCTTGCGTAGCATAGAACAGGACACGGGATTTACGCACCAATCTCAGACGACACGAGCACAGGCACCTCTTTACCATCCACCTCCGTCCGATTCACCTTGACCACCAGCTCTTTATGACACAGCACGCAGCGGACCTTTTCTTTGCCTTGGCATATCCATCCCCTCTTCGCCCATTCCACTTCGCTGACCCTCTCTGGTTTTGGCGTCCAATCGGTGAGCTCTTGAAAGGTAGCAAGCCTTTTCAGCAATTCATCGCGGTCACTCGGGCAGTATTTGGAAAAAGTACTGCCGCTGGCTTGAGCTCTCTTCTGCGTGGTCGACCGGCGCAAGACTACCGATGCAAGTGTACTCTTTATCGGCGGCGGTGTGTGGAAAGTCGGGGCCGTCAGTTCGGGGAACCCGAGGCGTCGTCGCTTCTGAAGCAGCGCGTCGTTGGTGAGGGAGGCGTTCGAATTCATGTCGTCACGGCTCGATGTGGAAGCGTGGGGATCATTGAGGTTCTGGAGGAGAGCATTGAATTTGCGTTTCGTCGCGTTCATGGTCGACAGGGATGTTCCCTTGAGCGGGACGAGACGGCGATGCGGTTGGGCGACGGCATCGATGACGGGGAAAGACAGGATGGCGCGCCAAGTGATGCAAGCGGAAGGCTCAGAGTCAACGCAGGCGATGAATGATGGCTATGAATAGGGGCAAAAGAGAAGATGGAAGATCAGGAGAGACCTGCTTGCTTGCCTATCCGGCAAACAAAGAGCCAACCAGTATCAGCTGGTGTATGCCATTATGTAGGCAGCATTGCAAGCACAAGACATCCGTGAACGATGAGATTGGGACTTGTATTACAGCAGCCTGAGCTGCATGTGGCTGGCTACAGAGCCACCTCTCAGCCACACATGGAGCCGCGACGAACGCATGGCACCAGCGCCACACAAGGGCCCCACTGAACAAGACCCTTGCCAAAATTTCCATGTGTTTCCCCAAATTTTTACAAAGTGCATACAAAGTGGCAGGCAACACCACCACCAGCTCTTTGCACATACAAAGTACGGTGAAAGCACTCGGACGGCAGTTGCTGCAGAAATCATTCCTCTCTTGCTCCTCCTACTTCACTTTCCGCCTGAGAAAGAGGTTTCAGTCATTCATTTACCGTGTGCTCATTTCACCTTACCCTTTCTGCTTCCCTCTTTCTCGCTAGCACATGTCCGACTCGTCTCGCGCACCACCTCCCGCCTGGCTCTTTTCCAATAACGCCCACAACCGAGTCTATCAGCCTGCCATCGAAAGCAACTCGAATACTCACGAGGGGGAGAAATCAAACAAGATGCCCAAGAAGACCAGCAAGCCGACTGCTAAAGTGGTCAAGCAACCCGCCAAGTCCGCCCCAGCCGCTGAGCTCTTGGACCTAGTCCAAGGCTTTCTTCGAGACAATGAATTTGGCAAAGTGAGCGACGAGTTTCAGAAGAAACGTGAGAAGCTGGGCTGGGCAAAATCAGCGGGCAGTGTTGGTGATATGAGTCTCGCTAAACTCTGGGAACACTGGAAGTCCTCTCAGAATAATGGCGCCAAGGCAAAGGACCCGAGCAGTAGCAGCGACGAAGATAGCAGCAGTGAGAGCAGCAGTAGCAGCGACAGTAGCGATAGCGACAGCGACAGTGACGAAGAAGAGCCCAAACCTGCTGTTGTCAAACCTTCCACCACGTTGAAGCGCAAAGCACCCGTCGATTCTAGCTCCTCGTCTTCAGATTTGAGCTCGTCGGACTCGGACTCGGACTCTAGCTCCGACTCAAACAACAAACCCAAGACCAAGAAGCAAAAGACAACAGAGGTTACTTCCTCGAAACCAAAGACCAGCTCTGGCAAGGTCGACAATCAAGACAAGATGGCTGTCGACGCTTCGAGCTCTGACGAGGACAGCGACGATTCTTCGTCCGATTCCTCGTCCGATTCCGACGAAAGCGAAGACGACGCGGCAGACGCTGTCAAGGCGTCCAAGGTTCCGCTCCCTAGCTCAGACGGTTCCTCTTCATCCGATTCGGATTCGGACTCCGAGGCAGAGGCCAAACGGGGACTCAAAAGCAAAAAGACGGCGGGAACTTCCTCAAACTCATCCGTGACGCTGGACGGCAAACCAAGCCCTGCTCAGGCGGATCCGCCTCTCCCGCCGAATCCCGTCAAACCCACCAAGAAGCAGAACGTGCCTTTTTCCCGCATTCCCAAGGATGTCAAGGTTGACCCACGCTTCGCCTCTAACGCCTACGTGCCCGTCAGCTACTCCAAGCAGGCCCATGAGGATTTGATTGTGACCAAGGGAAAGGGATTCACGAAGGAAAAGAACAAGAAGAAGAGGGGCAGTTTTCGGGGCGGCCTGATTGACATTGAAGAGAAGAAGGCGGTCTATTTCGACGATTAGACCAAGATGGGGAAGGATGGAGTCAGGGTTCTGGTGCGCTTCAAAGCGTATATATCGGGTTTCACAGGCGTTTAGACGATATAATAGCTTCTTCTCGGCAGTTTGCTATCACACTATTAGAGCACTGGGTTCCCTCTCAGGCGAGGGTTTATTCACCTGCAAATGATACAAGGTCATTCACATCCATTGCTGTACTGTAACCTCTAACGTGCTGTCTTGCATAAGTATTCTACAGATCCTCAGCGAGTCAAAGAGACAAGAGTCCCCCGTACTTTTCGTCGACCCACTTCAGGAACTCGGTCCACGAATGTTCCCAATGTTTCAGCACCTCATCCCTTTCCTCTCCCTCAAGGCAGGCATGCTGCATACTCCAGAGGATGAGCTGTTTCCAGCCAAACAGACCAAAATCAGCTCTACCGGCCATGACCTGGTAAAAGTCATGAGACAGTGAGGATCTGCATTTCCCTCCTCGGTCAATACGGTCAATATTCGCAGGATGAGTAGTAGTCGGGGAAAAAAGTCACAAACCGAAACAAGGTCCCATTGTCCGCGTTCACAGTGCAGTGCACCCCATTCGCCATCAGGCTATACATGGCGTGTCCGCTCACCCTGGGCGTCAGGCCGAGGACCTCGTTGGAGATGGGGCACAGCTCGACGCAGATGCCTTGGGCTTTCATCTGGGCCATCAGGTAGGGATGCTTGGGTAGGGCGAAAGCATGGCCGATACGCTTGGACTTGAGCAGTAGCGCGTCAAGGAGATTGCCGTCGGTCGGGGTGCCGAGGTCGAGCGTCTCTGCGCAGTGAAAGAGGAACGGAATGGAAAGGTCATGGGCGGCGCAGGCACGTTGGAACGCGAGGAGTTGGGGCGCGAAATCAAGTAGAGGACGGCCCTTGGATTCCTCACCGTGAAGGTCGAAGCCTGTTCAGGAAAGGGGGTTTTGTTAGTGGATTGAAATGGGGGCGTAAGGAGCTGTAACGTCACCTGCTATCCACTGCGGCCACTCTTTCTTGAAGGCGAGGCACTCGTCAAGAGCACACTGGACGTCTGCGGGCGTGAAGGATCGCGGCGTGCAGTAGATGACTTTGATGCCGCCGAAGAAGCCACCCTTTGCGGCGACGTCTTCCTGGAACCGCGTCGTCTCCTCGATGATGATGCTCATGATGCCGCGGTTGTCGATACGGCGCGCCCCGTCGTCGGTGAAGAGCTGGTTGCTCGTCATGAAGTTGGGACGAATCTCGGCGTAGAGGATGCTGTCGCGCATAAAGTCCTCGAGACATAGGCGCGTGTACTTGCGATAGGCCGTCTCGTAGTTGAAGAGCCCTTTCATCATCCTTGTGCGGCCGTTGAACTTTTCCCATGCCCTGCTATGCTGTCAATCTTGGTTCCCATGGTTGGGCGAAAGGGTGAAGGGGAGGGAAGGGAATGTCATGGTACCCAGCAGCTGTTTGCGCGACGCCGTAGGCTTCGTCTTCACTGAAGGTGAGTTTTCTCGACAGCCACTTCTCGGCCGTCTCTTTGGGGAAAATGGTTGGAAATTGTTGCAGGAATTCGGAGAACTTCATCGTCTGTCGCGGTCGATAGGCGGGCGAGAACAGGTTCCCCGATGCCTCCTCCTTGTCCACGCTGACAATGGAAAACTGCAGCTCGCACTTGTCGAAGTTGATGTAGTTGTGATCCGGCACGAGAGGCACGTCGCTCGTGATGAACATGCGCTCCATGTCCTTGGCTATGTCAAGCAGGGCTGACGGGAGAAGACAGGCGTTGAAGTGGATGTGCAGGTGAGCGCCTTTGGGCATGTGACGGGCCACGTCGAACAGGGCCGTCTGGTTGATGAGTCCGACGTTGGACAAGAACCGGTCTCCGTGGAAGCGGCGGTGGAGTTGGCCTGCATGGCCTTTGACCGGATTCTGCCCGTCATAGACAAGCGTCTGATCTCGCTCTCGTAACTTGCCGAGGATGGCATCTACTCTCTGCTCGAGAGGCGTCGCCCTGGATCGACATCGAGCATCAAAGTCCAGGTCCCTTTCCCACCCTTGCAGCTGAGATCGAGAGGCGTGATATCGTTTGAGGAGATGATGCTCATCTTCCAACTCGACGGATGAGGTGCTGACGTCTAAGCTCCAGGGCGCGCGACCCTTGACAGCTACACCGGCTCCCTGAGCATTGACTAAAGCCTTTGCAGCTGTCATGTCGGAAGCCTCATCGGCTGCGAGTTGCCCTGCAAGCGAGGTGCCGGGACTCTGCCCGTGTTCCATGGCGGGCACGTTCTTGTCCTGATCTCGAAGGTGAATCTTGGGGGTTGCGTTCCTTTTCAGATGGAAGAGGCGTCCTTCAGCCAGGCTCATGAGATGACTGTAATATATGTCCAGTCTGCCTCGGGCTCCGCAGCCTGTTCCTGGGATCAGAGAGGGTACCGTGGAGCAGAAGCCACAAAGCACCTGGTGTGGTTGCGGCGTTCATGTCGAATCGCCGGCCATGGGAGCTGGTCTTTTGATGTAACAGAAAGCCGATCAATGCAATAACCCTAGTCCCGGTTCACCGCTGCAATGGTTGTTGCAAATATTCCTTTCCTTCAATAAACGGCTGCCAAGGCTGTGCTGTTCATGCCAAGAAGGCTTCGGCTGACGAGGACAGACTGTTCGTTGGAGGAGGGTGAGTGAGTGGGTGTTTCGCCTTGGCCCAAGAGTGCTATTGACAAGGGTTCCGTCCCCCACTGTCGGGAGGCCTTGGAGCAAGCGAGGCGCAAAGGGCGAGGTTGCAATGCTCTGGTGTAGCCTGTAGGTGCGTACATACGTACCCGGTACGGCTTCATAGTCGCGTGAGGTGCCCTGGCCGCGGGTACAGGCTACCTGTGGGCTGGGCTCACAAGGTTCACGTCGCCCCTCATAGCTTACTTCCGTAGTTTAATTATACTGTAAATGCACAAGGCGTGCAAGGGTAATGAGTCAAATGACTGAGGCTTGTATGGAGTAGTACTCTGTACGGAGTACATGTAATAATACTTGTTTGTACGTGTGATCAGCCCTGAATGCGTCGTGGTGGATCATCCGTGTCAGGATTCACTGGGCTGAGTGAGCATGAACGACCCTAGAAAGGCGGACCGCCGACTTGGGGTCAACGGAACGCCTCCCGGCATTCTAGTAGAACGTCAAAGATAACCTTCGACTTCTTTTCTAGAATGGGCTGAACATTGCTAGGTAGTTATCTCGTTCACTTCTTCAGGTTGACTTGCATTGGCAGACGTCCCTAGCTGTTCTCATAGCCATCATTCACTTCATTCAATACGGATTCATGCTCTATGACCATCCAGCCTCTCATCGCGTTGCTAATAGTCCTTCCTCATTCTTCACCTCAAGTTCCTCCCGACCTTGACGTACCCTATCTCGGCGTGTACGGGCACAAGGCTTATCCATTCTATCCGTCTTGGCGTGAGCAATCTATATCGAAACCAGAAAAACATGGTACACAGCGTCGTGGCGCCAGCATACTCTGACCGCCTTCGTCAACTTGGTGCCCGCTCAAGCAAAGTAGCTCTTCCACAGCACGCCCTCAAGATCCTCTAGTTGCTCAGAGGTAAAGTACTGTGAACACAATGTTAGCAAGGTCGATGGCCCTCGACACATAGCGAATCGGTGAGCTTGTCAATGTCTGTCCTCACCTTTTGGTCCACGTTCCAACTGTCCTGTCTCGTCTTTTTGAATTCGCTCAAAATGCTCTTGGTCGCGCGTCCGACCACGCCAGAGTCGCCAGCGGCCTTGCGCGCCAGCATGGCCAGCACCTCGGGCATCCACTCTGGCGGCGGCGTAGCGTACGGGAAAGCCTCGATTAATGCACCGAGGCCCAGCACGGCGGCATGTCTGCGCGTAATCTGTCTGTGAACATCCACCGGCGTTTCGGTGCCTTCTAGGTTGCGCCGCCGCTTTGGCATCGGATTCTGCTGTAGTTCGTCCTCGAAGCGCTTCTTCAGCCGCGCAATCATGGCCGTACGAATGCCCCGGGGTGAGCAGCGTATCATGCCCGCCAACGTGCTCGAGGCGCAGGACCGGACCTCCATCTGCGGATCGCTCAGCATGTCTGACACGGCTTCAAAGAGCGCATCGCGCTCCGCTGCCGCCATCAGGAAGATGCAGCGAAAGTAGACGACTTGCATATTGACCAACGCCCGTAGTCGCTGGTGCCAGCTCGTGGCCGTCTTGCCGATACGGATGAGGCCGTAGATGAACGCAGCTTCCTCTCCATCTCGGAAAGGAATGTTGGGCAGGTGGCGATAAACGTGATAGGCAAGCTTCATGAGCTCCGGATCCTCCTTGACGTCCATCATGTGAAGCATTTGCTCCATGAAAGGGGTTGCAAAAAAGGGGATCAGCTGCACACATTCGTTGGAAGAGAGCGTGCAATCCAGCCACATCAGAACCGTCTTCGATGCGGATGTGTACGACGACGGTGTCTGCTGTCCCGGCGTTCGCTCATGCCGCCATTTCTCGAGGCGAGCGAAGGAGCTCGTGATCGCCTCCGTCAGCTTCTCGGGCGGTTGATACGGCCGAATGCCGATGGAGGACGCCTTCTTGTTTGCTTCGATGAGCTTTGGCACGCTTTCAAAGGACTCATGGTACTGTGTGTGGAAAACGACGCAGAGAAGCTTCCCGATTGCCTCTCGAACCGCCTTGTACGGGTGATCGATGTGTTTCAGGAAGTCCTCCAGTATAGGCTGCTCTTTGCGGAAATGCCACCCACTGTCCGCCAGCACGAATTCGAGCAACTGTACTTTGGATGACTCCTTGAAAGCTGCGTTGGACGTCATGTCGAGTCGAAAGGAGCAGAGCCGGTCAATAATCTCGTGTGACCGGCGAGGGTCTCTCGAGTCGAGGATGAGATGCATGCATGGCATCCAATACTGTATATTCTCAGGTGTCAGGTCCTCGTTGACAATCTTGAGCAGCATCGGCGCTGCAAACTCCCAAACGCGGCTTCGCATCTCGACTGGATCGTCACTTGATCCCGCCAAGAGTGCGCCGAGGATCTCGGCCGTGGCCCGGTGCTGGTGCTTGTCGCTGCCGTCCCCGTATACCTCCAACGTCAGCTCCGTAATTTCTTGCAACGTCAGCTTCGTGCTGTCATAATATGTGAGATCGAAGACATGCATGAGCAGATACACGTTTGACATCCGAAATCTGTCCGTCGACTGGTCTCGTGGCTCTTGCTTGAGGTACTCGAAGCACTTCGACAGCCATTCCTTGGTCAAAATGTCGCCGACTTGTCGACGGACCCGCCTCTCAAGCTCGTCGTAAAAGTCAAAGGGCAATGGACGTGCCCGATAGGCGGTGAATTTGTCTCCCCAGACCAGCCATCCAGGGTGATCCGAGTCGACCATGTACTCTGCGCCCTCATGATCGTCGAAAGCGTCGAGGAACTTCCGCGTGAACTCGGCGTCGCCCTTCTCCACGGGTATCTCAATCCGATTCCTGTCGCCAACCTCCTTCTCCAGAAGGTAATTCTTGTATTCGTGTCCGTACACCGCTCGCATGTCAATTGCGCCGAGGAGGGTCGTGAACGCGTTCAGGTAGTATCCGCGCAACCCAGGATGGGGGTCGTTCGTTCCTCGCGTGACAAGGTCGATAAATTCGCTGGGTGCAAGCTCGTCAAAGCGGAGGCACAAATTAGTGGCGAATATGGCGCAGCGAGTAGCAATTTTCCAGTGAGCGCCTTTTGCCCGTTTCGTCAGCTTCAAGCCCAAGGCCGACTTCGTGGCCTCAACCCTGTTCCTTCGCTTTAGTATCACCTCGTGTCGTCGTTTGATGGCTGCGCTTGTATCTTCGGAGGGCGCGATGGTGTTTACGGTCTCTTGATCGATAAGAACCATTCGCTCGTTGGCTTTGCCGACCTCGATCAACGCGTAGAGAGCAGATGTTTCCAGCGACTGGATGGAGGGCTTATCTATAGCGGCTGTTTCGACATAGAGGTGCACGGCCTGCGGAGCAAACCTCCAATCCCGCAGGATCGTTCTGGAGAGAGAAGTAAAGAACAAAGTGTACATTCCGCCTTTGATTCGGTCGTGGTCGTTCGCTTCGATGGCCTTCTCGAACCCCATCAGGATGCCTGGAATGACAAGGGGCTTCCCACCTATCAACACCTTGAGAGATGAGTCCTGTGCTGCCTGCGCACTTCGCCGAATATCAGCGTATAGAGACAGGCACGACTTGGAAAGATCCAGTAGTATCCGTTTGTCTAGCTCAGATTTCTGTCGTACGGAAGCATTGTGTTTCATGCGCAGGAGCTGGTATGCCTCGGCCCGCTTGATCAACAAGGGACGGGGATACACCTTTCGCAGCCCCTTGATCTTGAACGCGGCCACATCCGCTTTGTACAAACGAAGATGTCGCTCCAGAGGATGAGCTGACCTTTCGATCCCTACATCAGTGATCCAGGTGCGGTAAGCATTGCAAAGCGCTGTAGAACAACTAACGTCATCCTCTTGATGCTCCGTCAAAAAGATGTGAGCCTTGGTCAAGGCAAGACCGAGTTCGTCACGAAGGTCGTGGATTCGATTGTAAAAGGCATCATCGGGCTTGAGAAGATATCCGGCTTTATAACGGAATTGGGGTCGCACTTCTTCCTCGTCATCCCCGTCTTTCCAGCTTTCGTCCTTCATTTCATTGTCCCCGTCAGCGTCGACAGGAGAGTCAGTGCCGTCATCCTCGGTCTGACACGGCGTTGCAGGGCCTACGCTTTCAGACGCCCTCTTCGGGTCAAACATGGCCGACATGCCCGCTATGACCAGTCTGATTTGTTGCATCAGTCTGGAGACCTCGTTGGACCACTCCTTGTTCTTCCCGGTCCTGCTCACAGGTGGGTCGTCACTCATCAGGCGCTCCAGCTGGGTCGTGACAGATCTGGTTTGAGTCGCGAAGAGCTCGACAGCAAATTCAATCTCTTCATCCACGGGTTCATGCCACCGGATGGTCAGATCAGAAGGAGCGGTCGTCTGACCCCAGTCACCGATATCGAGACCACGTTCGATGACTGCAGGCTCGTATAGTGAGAGATCCACGGGATAAGTGTTGGTCAGATTCAAAAGCAGATGGTGGATGTAGTTGGACACGAGTATTGTAGGCAGACCACGACACTTCTCTTGCATATACTCCGCAATGCCGAGGAGCTCATCCTTGTACGTCAACACCTCACTTCCTACATGCACTACCGACATGGCAAGCAGACTGATGTACCACACCAGTGCTCGATCACGGGGCAGGTAGTCGGTGCCTGTAGTTCGGTCTGATGCGGCGTGGTTTGCATCGATTTCGTTGCGAATGTTGATCACGAACATCTGCACGAAGACTTTGAGAGTCTTCTCTGGGTTGACTTTGCAGAGCCCGTTGATGATCCAGGCCATCGCATCGCGAGCCTGGTGTACGACGTGGCTCGAAACAAACGTGGCGATCTTTTCCAAGACGGAATCAAACAAGTCTGACGACAAGGACGCGAAGAGTGGCGCCAGAGCTGCAGCCAAAGCGTTGATGACATTATCCTCTGGAGTTCCGCCCCGAACCTGGTTGGCGTCTGGCAAGTTCTCTAGGAGTGTAAAGACTTTGCCCAGGAGAGTCAAGACAAACTCGCCGAATCCGGCGGTTGACGATCGTAAAATATTGGCCTCGTCCTCGTCACTCAGCTCGTTCTCGTAGTCAATGCTGACATTTTGACCTTCGCGCTCCATGCGGTCCATCTCAGCCTGCACCCACTGCATGGCCAGAGTTGTGTCAATGTGAGCGGAGTCTTTCGACAGCTGCATGATGGGTATGCTGTACGCTACAGTCTGCATGAAGTTGAGAGTGTATTGTGTCTTGTTGAGATCGTTGGCGTCTATTCCAGGAAGGACGAGTGCAAGGAGAGCAGTGATGTGGCAGCGATATCCTTTGAGCTTGGACATGATATTGGCAATCATCTGCAGGCCGTTCAGACTCGCGGTAGTTCTGTGCACCTCAACGAGACCCTGAAGGCTGGGATAAAATCGCTGCAAAGCGCCCGGAAGGATCAAATCAGGCTCGAGGTACGCCAGTCCTTGCAAAGCGTTGTAGTACGATGTTGAGACGCGCGTGCTCTTTGAAAACAAGCCCATGAACGTGACCTCCCGCAAAGCCATGACAAAACGCTTTTTCAAGGCGGGAGAGATTTTCCGATCAGCAGGCACGTCAAGCTCTCCGCTCTGCTCGCGATTCCATCGCGATAGGAAAGTGTCTGTCAAATACATTGTCAAGTGCCCAAGCATGGAGGACCATTGCCCTTGGTTGGAGGGGTGAAAGAAGGTGTCGATGGACTCAAACAGTCCCTCCAAGCTCGTCAGCATGGAGGTTTCGCTATCCAAACAGCGAGGAGATAAAGACTGAACAATCAATCTGGCCATCATGTATGACACAGGATGCTTCTTGGAGTCCTTCTCGAGGTAAGCGCCGGCACCAGCCAAATAATCTATCGGAGTATACGGCGAGTTTGCCTGCCCAACCGGAATCGAAGTGAGCCGCAGCATAGCAGTAAAAATAAGGTCTGACTGAGCCTTTGTGAAAATTCCATGTTCCGAAAAGGGCACATAGCTGCACTGCAAGTGGTCCCGGGCCAGGCGGGAGAACAGATCGATGAGCGCGACATCGACTGCTTTGGACCTGTTCATGATGGACCACAGATGAAAGAGAGTCGGCAGGAATTCCTGTGGTTGGGCACCGATGTCCCTCTCTGGTGCGGGATGGCTAGGCAGAAACATATTGAGAAGGCCGATGACGATGAATGCATTCGGCATGTCGTTAACACTGAAGAAAGGGAGAAACTCCGAGAGCATCGTAGTCCGTTCGCTTGGATCAAAATATGTATTCACATAGAAGCATAACTTCAGGAGCTGCTTCGCCGGTCGCCTCCGGCCGCTTTGAAGAGAGGGCACTTCGGCAGGAAACACTATGCCCTTGAACTCGTGCCAGACGGGTCTCCAGTCGAGGACCAGGTCATCGCCAGGTTTGAGATGGTTATTCTTCCTACAAAGGAAGCAGTTAGCATGAGGCCCATGCAAAGAGAGAAAGGCTGGCGACGACGCTAGACACATCGCGGGCACTGGCTGGACAGCAGGTCTTGTCATTTACCTCGTGAGCGTCATGACCATGCGTAGGAAGCGGTCGGCAGTGTTGAAATCGAGGCCCGGGGCCAGTGCGAGGCTCAAATACAGCTTAGCAAGCTTGGCCCTCACCTCTCTCGTCATTTCGAATTTCAAGGTCAGCCATGCCTGCAACTCCCTGGTCCAATGGACGGCGCCAGGGACGAAGTCCTCGGCCTTGACGGCGATGTAGAGGTGCTTCAGGATGCCCTGCAGAGCGTCCTGGCGCTCGCGCTCCTCCTCGGCATCGAAGGGAAGTTGCTGAAAGTAGGCAAAGGTGCGAGGTCTATAGCGCTTGTTCTTATCATCCTCGTCCGGCTTCGGGTCGTGAACGATCGGGGACCGAGAGCGCGATATAGGCTCGCGCACGCGATGGAAACCATTCTGGCCGGACTTCAGTGAAGCCGGTAGACTCGTTTGGGCATCTTGACGCTGTGCTAGTCCGACATTCTCATCCATTCTTCACCCAGCACATGAGGGTATTATCCTTGAGCACGGCGAAGCGAGACGGTGGACTCAGGGTAGAGACAAGTGAGATGTCCAGTCGAACAGGCGAGACACGAGATGGCTTCTTCAGTACTGTTTTTGAAGGATTTTCGAGTGGTCATATGAGCCGCTGCGATCGTTTCGGCTAGCTCCAGTCGTCGAAAAGGGCAATAGCAGGCACGGTCTTCGCAGGGCGAAGCTGCAGACGTTAGGTACAGCGAACGAGGAGAACGAAGCTCGACGGGCTCGTGATGGGGCGTAGACCGGTACTACCTACTGCAAAATAAAGCACGTTCGGCGACTCCAAACACAATGCGAGATAGTCGCTGATCGCTGGATCCAGGTTGTGCGTGGGGAGCTTGGGACGGATGGGATGCGTCGTAACGAGACTGGCGGCTGAAGTGCAGTTGTTTTAAGAGGCTGCGATGATGACGGGGTCGACGGGAGCCTGGCCCTGGACCTTGATTGCTATCTGGTAGTACATGACGGTACCACGAGCGGCCCATTATCGCCACACCATTACTAGTGCCAAGCTCACAGTTGTTAGTACCAGGTGGTACCAAGAGCTGTTTGCTCCCTTCCCAGCTCTGCTCGCAAGTAAGGCATGTATTTCTGCTAGCACAAGCAGTAGTAGTACTACCTACCGCGCCTATTCGCAGTCAAGTTTATGCTGGAGCTGACACCTGGTTGGTCCTACAGCTGCAAGTCCTACATTAGTAGACCGCAAAACCATCCATGGAGCTCTCTGAATCACCGACGACAATCGGAAGGTATTCCAACATGCCACCCTGATTCGCATGCTTACACCTGCGCAACCTCACCCACTGCCATGACAATTCGATGCGACACCTCCTCGTACCACTCCAGCATTGCTACGTCTATGCCCAGGTTTAAGCGTTCTGTAGACAATGGTAGGGGAGTGTGTATGATTTTCATCGACCGCCCTACTTGAACGATTCTATACCCCTGATCGAGCTTTTTTTCTGCGAAGAAGCCTCTGCACCCAATGTACAAGCTTCGACTGGCACACGGATGATCTATCCCCCCCCTGTCGCCTCGCCCGCTCGTCCAGAACCTTTTCACCTTGCTTCGCCTCCGGACCGGCGGATGCTGTCAAGAGCTGATCCTGTCTTCGCTTCATGAACGCCCTTCCTGTAGACATGACTCGCACTGGCACGGCGGTCGATTGACGATGACTTGTCGAGGTACCGCTCTGGGAGCTATCGGGGGAAGGGGATGGGTCCGGCGAGCCCGAGGCCTGGGCTTTATGATCGCCGCAGCTGGGGAGGACTTGCCGCGCGAGAGCAACGCTGCCGCTACTCACAGACCGGCAATGCATGGGCAGAGATCGGGCGAGCTTGGAATTAGCGGAGCCTGGCCAGCCATCTTGGTGCAGGCTAATCCAGCTAGCCGTGGCCATCATCAAGGTCTTGTGCTCCGGTAGCACAGGGAGCGTCCTACGGTCTTTCTGATCAGACTCTGGCAACGCCGGGCCTCCAAGTCCCACAATATCTGTACCATATGGTCGTGTCGGCGGGAATCGTCCGCTTGAGGTAGAAAGAGTAGTGTACGTGTCGTATATCTCTATCGCTTCAGACGTGAGCGCTCCCATGATCGGGTGCCTGCGCGATGAGGGATCAATGATGCTGAAGGTCCACCGAAGATCCGGTGACTGCCTTGGGCCGTTGCCGTTGGACGATGGATCCATCGAGCCCAGACTGCTCCTTTTCGAGTAGGTTCCAGACCTGCGAGCCCACCGAGCTGTAACGGGCTGGCCAGACTCCCCGGTTCGCGTGAACTCGTACGAGCCATTGGCCATGAGGTTGGCCAGCCACTCGGAGCCGTCCTCTAGAACAATTTCCGCCGAACCTGTACTCGTATGGCCAGAGGCGCTGATGACTGCTATGACGTCCTCCTCAAAATGGCGTTTGTCCGGCTCGTCCGAAGCCAGATAGGTCGTCACTGATGACGCCCTATAGTCTTCACTGCGCATGAGCAGTACGTCATCTTGGCCCAGCTCCCCCTTAACACGAAAGATGCGGGGAAACCGCTTGGCCAGCCTGGGGATAATGACTGCGCCAGTAACCAGATGAGAGGGGACCACATCGAACGCCGGCGTTGCCCTGTGATCTCCAATCTGCTGAAGTTGAAGTAGAACTCGCGGCCGGATGTGCACCAACGTGCGCTGTTTTGTGCGGAGCAGAGGAGGAGGATGGGCAAGTGCGAAGCGTGTCGATCTACGGACAGCACGCCTGGGCCGTCTCTTGATGCTGGAACGGTCGGTCAAGTCGGTCAACGCTGAATCAGCTATAGACTCTTCATCGTCACTGGCGTTGGGAGTTGTAAGAATGTCG
Organism: Torrubiellomyces zombiae; assembly: GCA_018831705.1. NCBI lineage: Eukaryota > Fungi > Ascomycota > Sordariomycetes > Hypocreales > Ophiocordycipitaceae > Torrubiellomyces > Torrubiellomyces zombiae. The sequence continues at coordinate 23,574 of JADHZA010000115.1, forward strand.
TTCATGCCAGGCTCGCAGAACCTTACGCCTGTGTCTCTTCTTGTGACGGCATGAGAGGCAGAGCGATGACGGAGCCCACGGGGCGGTGGGCGAGAAGAGATCTCCGAGTGTTTAGAAGGGGTTGGTGCTTGATGAAGGGGGTTCTTATCGACCGTATTCGTCGGCGACGTGAGAGGTCCCAAGGCGGCGCGCAATAGACTTTTGGGAGGAGGCGGCGGGGCCGAATATGAGCGTCGGACTGAATACTCGTGTCCATGGAGGCTAGCTCCAGAATGGAGAAACATGTTGCAAGTCTACGCCTGTATAGTAACAGGGCAGCTTGCTCTCGTGAAAGGAAGCGTGGCCGGGTATAGTCACATAGGAAAAAGCGAATGCAGCGATGGAGTCACCGTGGAAGATGGCGACGCGGAGAGACAGCCGGGCCTCAGACAGGGAATAGAATCCTTTGCATATGTCGACAGCGGTGAATCAAAGAAATGGGAGGTGTGACTGGGAGAGAAGAGTGACGGGGTTCGTCAACCGTTCTTCTAGACGTCTCTGCGTCCAGGCAAGCTGCGGTCAGCATGATTATATCCTTGAAAGACGGTATGGCAAGCGGAAAGGAGGGCTTACTGAAAGGAAAGCAAGCTGTCACAACGGCAGAGACGGACCAAGCGTGTCTGCCGCCTGTCGGACGCTTCTATAATAAGGAGTAGCTACCATTAGGAAGGTCGGGGGAATAGGCTCGTCAGTGATAGGAAGGAGAAAGGAGAAATGGGAAATCGGATCAAAGTCGACGCGGGCAATGACCGGGTTCGGGGAGTGTACTAAGGTAGCGAGCGACTTTAGTGCTAAGGTAGAAAGTACATACAGATACTCGGCTGGATTGAAACATTCGACATGGGTAAAGTCGATGAAAGTGACGATTCGGCTTGGGCCTCGAGCTGGGCGTTGGTGGCGCACATCTTCCCGAGGCTGCCGGAGCCAAGGCGACCAGGGAGTGACAGGGGCAGGCGGGGAAAGGTCCATGTGCCGGCGTTCTGGCTACAGGAGACGGCCAAATGTAGGCCTACGGAGTACTGCAGCCTGGTAGTAATACGGTATTGCCGACTACTACTTGTAGTACTCCGTAGGCACGGACGTAATTTATGTAGGCACACTGTCAGTGGTAGGACGAGGTCGTACCGCTACATTACTGGCGATCCAACTGGCACAATGGCACAATGGGTGCTACCATACTCGGGCTTTCGACGTGCCCGAGGCCGTCACCTCTATGGTCTGCCTACCCACGTTATACTGCACGGAGATAATTATAAGTAAGTATGTAGGTATGTTCATGTATGTCCAAGTATTAATAATACTACCTCTACAGAGAGTACGGAGTATGTACGGAGTAGATGATGGATGAAAGTCGCGCCCTCCCGTGCCTTGGTCATGTTCGCTCACGTGCGCCCCATGTGAACCTCGTTGGCTCTCGCCAAGGACATTCGTCTCGGGCTTCCCTCTTCCGCTCGCTACGCGCCGCGACTTTGTATCAACCTTGACGTTGATCCTGTACACAGCCTTTTCCTTTAGCATCTAGCACCACGATAGCAGCTAGCAGCGGCCTAGGGCGGCGTGGGCGGTCACGTATAAGACAAGATTCGAGGAACGGAACTCTAGGTACCTGTAGGCAGGCACAGGCACGGCAAGGGGGCAGGACGCCTTCGCAAAGAAACACGGCAGCATACAAGGATGCATATGTGCTCACACATCGCGGCCCCAAGTTGTCGGGTCTCATGCTCGGGCGAAACTTGAAACGCCGCAGGGCGTTTGTTTTCGACGAGCCCTTGCATGCACTGGCACATGTGCGTTGTTTTTATTATGGGTCGAGCAGTTTGACAGCCCTGGGGCCGAAGCCTCCGCGACCTGCGCAAAGTCCGGAAATGACGGTTGGTCACGAGTCGGTGCAATCCGTTGGGTCATTCATCGCTTCTGTATAATACAGGTGTTACTCATGAGACGGAAACAGAAGCGTGGCAAGCGAGATCTCCCTGTCAACGCATTGTTGGTCATTGTTACCACCGGTGTTCGGGACCGAACCAAGACAGTCTGAGTCGCGCCGCATCCGTGGTGCCCATCAGAGCTGGCAGCCCAGTTGGCGATGACGTTGGGTCGCTCAGACTTTCAAGTAGCCACGGCAGCCCATCCATATTCGCATTTGTATGTCTTAAGTCGTTGCCCTTGATCTGTGTTGTTTTTCACAGCTGCACATATACATACAAGTACACGTTTTCACGAGTCTTGCACCTGTTCGCATAACGATTTTGCTGTCTGTCACACCCACCCCGTCTTTTCTCAAATCGTTGCCGGACAATCCGTAGGGTAACCAGCAATACAAGCAGCCAGGGGGGGCAGCCAGTCAAGTAGTAGTGTGAATGCTTTTAAGAATAAGCTATTTGATGCATCGTGATAGATTTATATCTGCCGTATTAAAAAATTCAAGATGATCACGCGTTTTCTGGATCAGGCAAATGTGAGCCGTAGTACATGTGAAAGGAGGAGGACCCTTGGACCCGCAACTACATGAATACCCAGTCACGCCAGTCCAACAAACGACCTCCCCAATTAGATTGCAGATCCGCGACCTCAACTTTCCAAGCTTGCCTCCTCGAGACGCCATTCTCGCCGAAACATTACAAGCTTTCCGTCCGAAGTCTTTGAGCCAGCTGGAGTCCCCGAGATGCCAATCCCACGGCGACCAAGTCATCTCACCATCTTCTTGCCTTGAATCCTCCCCCCTCAGGTCATCCAACGTCGCTGAACACGAGCCACGATGCGCCGCCTTCCCTTCATCGCCGCGCGCAACTCACGCCATCGCATCGCCGCCTTGGCTCTATACCGCGCCTTACTGCGGTCCGGCCGCAACATCCCTCTGCCGGAAGATGTGTGCTCCAAGATGGCCGTCTCCGATATCGTGAGGAAGCGATTCGTCGGAAATAGGGCGTACACCAGCTTCCGATTGATATACGCCTCCATGGCCGCAGGGTACAAGGTAGGTAGCTAGGCCATATGCGCATTGTCGCTTCCAGACCCAAACAAAAGAAGACAAAAAGCGTCCAATCATGCTCATACTCTCAGTTTCTCGCTCTGTTTGCCAAAGCCCCAATACCAAGCTCGCCCGAACACACACAAGTCCTCGACCACATGCGCAACCACCTGGCCATGTCGGCCTCTTCTCGCGCGGCCCAAGCCACCAGACGACAGCGGCTACAACCGCCGCCGCCGCAACACTCTCCTCAAGCACACGAACCTCTTATCAAGAACATCGCTCCGCCAGGCCATCCACCTCGATACGCATCGTCCTTCTTCCCTCGTCAGCCGAACACCGACCGAAAACCTCGCATGCCCTCTTTTGGCTCCACAGCCGACGGCCAACCCTTCCTGCGCATGGCTAAGCCCCAACCGCGACTGCTCTCTAAAATGGTCGGTCGCAAAAACCGCATATTTGTCAACAAGATCCAGAAGCTCGTCGAAATCGACGACCACCTCGTCCAGCAAGCTCGTTTAGAAGACGAGTGGGAAGCTCTTGTGGAGGCACAGAGGAGCGAAAAGTCACTCTCCCCGCTAAAACTCAACATCGAGTCGTACAGCTGGAGCATTCAGCTTTCTCGTCTGTGGTGGGAGTTTCAGATCGAGAAAACGTGGCAAGATTGGATCGCTCGCGGAAGAACTGTCAGTGATATAATCGAGCAAGAACGTGCTCTCGCGGAGCCTGAAAGGCCACAGATGCCCTCTCCTACGCCGCGCGAGCGGTCCCTTCCGTCACCTAATGTTGCGGAGCATCCTTGTCCGCCACTTCCTTTACTGGAAGCCATCAAGTCTAGGCTGAAAGGCAAGGTCACGCGTGGTGCAGAGAATGTGAAGCCGGCCGATCCGTTTTTGGCGCCGTCATGGACGGCGCTGGTGGAAGCGGAGGAGCCGCGCATGATGAAGTGGTTGACACATAATGCACAAAGTAGAGGAGATCAGGGGACTAGGCCGCCAAAGGCGTTGGGCTGAATAGTCGGCTGTCAGTACCTGTGCATCATTAAAGTTGGTGCCATCATTTGCATGGCGTTTGGAGGATCTATTTTTGGAATATACCACACTTGAGCGTGATGCATAGAAATACAAACAGGATATTTCCGGACTGCATCCAACAATGGCATTGCTAGTATTCGACACAAATCAGTGGTATCTCGCTGCTGCTGCTGCTGCTGCTGCTGCTGCTGCTGCTGCCGCCTATACAAAAACTTTTCCCCTCGCCAGATAGCTTCCGTAGCGTACGCGGTCATGATCCGTCAAATTCCTTGATCAATCTGTATCCTTTCCAACCCGGGACACTATGCTCAGGGGACGCTGACAGCTAGCTCCCGTTTTTCCAGCTTTGCCACATCGGCCCAGCTCATCATCGACTGCAGTGACGGCACTGCCGGCCGAGCCCTCAAGGTTGCGTCGACACCCTCCGGTGACAACTCAGCTCTGGGCATTCGCGGGGAAGACACGACTGATTGCTCCGGTGAAGCGGTCAGAGGGGCTGGGGACAGTTCACGCTGGGATGTATGGGACTGCCTCCTCCGCCATTCGGCCGCATGGTTCTTCTCCTCGAGATGAGTCCACTGCGGTTCATGTTTCGTACTTGCAGCTGTTGATGGCCGCCGGGCCGGATCAGGGCTGTTTTGCGCTGGTGTGGGCGCCGTTTCGAGGCTGAGACGAGAAAAGACAGATGACGACATGCTGCTATCTGTCAAGCTCTGATCGCGAGTGAATGTAGCCGGGGTGCTACTGCGGTTAGGGGTCACGGGAAGCGGGAGTTTCGAGCCGGAGCCTCGAGAGCGTAAGGGGTATCCCGGCGCATTGGTGACACTGGGGGAGCGCTGCGCCATGATGCGCGCTGTTTGCGTCACCGCAGGACTGCTCTGCAGCATTCGCTTGGTAGCGGGACGACATGACGGCAACCCAGAGGTAGGAACCCGTTGAGGCACCAATGTCGGCTTCGGAGACGGTGTGGCCCTGGTCGGGAGCGACGAGCGCAATTTAACGGTTCCTGCATCTGCGGACGAGAGCTGGACTTTATTGGAGCCGCGGCCTGAATTGAATGCATTCGTACACGGGCCACGTGCGCCTTGGTGATCCCCAAGGTTGTGCGGCTTCCTTCGCCCAGACTTTTCTTTCTCCAGCCTTTGGCATTTCTCCTCCATGTCCTTGAGCAACTTTTGCAGATGAGATATGTCTTGTTCGTGCTTTTGTCGCGTCTTCTCGAGTCTTGTTTCGTACGTCTTGTCCCTGCCTTCTAGCTCCGCGATTCTCTTTCGGTGCAAGTCATTCTCTCGTTGGAGACTGATCAAGGAGGCAAATTTCTTGTCCCACTTATCTTCCACCCAGGATATTGGTCTCTTGCAACAGTCGGCGTGGTAAATCTGATTGATCCCGCCGAGCATGGACAGCTTGTCGTCAATCTTGTCGGCAGATAACCTGTGTCGAGGATTGGGGGCCACCATCCTGGCAATCAAGCTGTTGACAGGTCGGGGCCGAACAGTCTCCTGTCCTTCGTAGGTAAACATGAACGGCGGCATGAGGAGAGCATGGTTGGTAAGCTTATCAAGATGCTGCTTGATCTGTTGCTCTCGAGTCCTGAGCTGCTCCTCGCGGGGTAGGCATAACGAGTACCGCAGAGCCTCGTCAAAGTCAGCGAGCCGCACGTTGTACAGGACTGTAGCAATGTTCAGGAACACAAGGCCCAGAGAATACATGTCCGAGAGCCGCATGCTTGATCCGTAGGAACTGTATAGCTCGGGCGCACGCCATCTTTCGGTTCCAGGAATGCCATCCGTGGTTGTCTGATCTTGTCCGCTCACGTCTCTCGAGATGCCAAAATCAGCCAGGTATACCCGTTCTGGCCTCAGGAGAATGTTGGACGGCTTTATATCGAGATGCCTCACGTCGTTCGCGTGGCAGTGCGTCATGGCGCGGGCCACGCAACCCATGATGGTGCGTAGGTAGTCAAGTGGTGATTTTTCGTCGCAGTGCAGGGTCTGAGAGGTCGCCGTCGGATCGATTCCATGTAGATTATTTAGGTCTAGAGCCTGCAGTCGTTCGACTATGTCTCCGTGGTCCCCTTCACCGACCCGTAGGCATTCGATATCCTCGAGCAATGCGCCCAAGTTGCAGACTGCAGCAGGCCATATGAGCAGGCAAAGCTCGTGCGATCGCGGAGCATAGGTGGCGACAAGCTTGACAACGTGGCGGTGGTCGAGCTTTCGCATGGTGATGCCCTCCTGGCGGAGGTCCTCAATGGTGAAGCCCCTTCGTCGGATGATGCGCTTGCGTGCGAGATAGACGGAGCCATGCCTGACTTTTTCGACTCGACCAAACGCCCCATAGCCGAGATCGTCGAGCTTCACGAGGCGGGAATCGAATCGCTTGGCCTCGGGGCCGCTAAACAGCGGCTTGTGTCTATCGACAAGGCTGACGTGTCAGAATCGCCATCCCATCTTGAAAGTGTGATGGGACGCAATAAATTGTGGCCTGATCAGACGACTGGTAGCGACTTACACTGCTGGCCAGTGTTCATCATCATCCCACGCGGCGATGGTCTCGCGGTCCTTGACTTCCTGCTCGGCCTCCCCTGCTCGGCCGAACGACTGGGCCAAGCTGCTGTGGCCGACAGTGGTCCAACCTCGACCGGAGTCGCCCATGATTTTGAGAAAGAGCTACAGCTCAGAACCTCTTGGAGCGGCCCTCAACACCCGGCTGTGATCCCAACATGAAAGCCGATACGGGAAAAAAAAATAAGCTTGGTGGCAAATGCGTGCCTCTATCTCACTCCGAGTATCAGTTCGCCGATGGGAGTGGGGAGCCGACGGGGAGCCGTTGGACCAACGCCAACAAGAAGGGCGGAGCCGTCAGCCACACCCTTAGCGGGAGGCGCAGGGAAGCTACAGTATCCGCAGTGAGCTGACTTCTCCACATTCGACACGATCCATTTCAAGCCAAGGGAGTGGTGAGCGGGCACTGGGGAGGCCAGACTGGTAGTCAACTTCAGCTCCGGGCCTTATGTTACATGCAGTATGGAGTAGCACTCTTTTGTCCCATACAGGTAGGTATTCCGTACGATTGGTGAGCCTGCGAGCAGCTGGAATTCCCATCGTGGTATGTCGTGGGCTCTGGGAATGGACCTAGATGCTGGTCGAAAGACGAAGCAACGGTTGCAGCGCGACAGGATCCCAAGATCCGGGTCCAGGGTAACGGTAACGTCCTATTTCGCTATATACTCAGCACTCTCAACGAGGTCGCGAGCATTGGCCATGCTGAGACACGGCGCATCCCTTGAGACTGGCGGTCGCTCGGATCAATTAAAGCAGCTGTGTAGGAGTCGGGATAAATAGCGAAAGATTCACTGATCTTCGGTCAACGCTGGCCTGGTGAAAGAATATGTTGCCTACTTTGTTCGATCACCAGAAGTGTCAACAGGTCGAAGTGTTGCATCGGGCTCTGCTACGTCAACGATTTATTTTGCTGGGGAACACATCTGATATGCAATTAAAGTCGATGAATACCAAGCGCACAGAATCCGTGTACGGTGCCGATGAATTTCGGCCTGTCGCGGATTTCATGGTCCTTGCCGGCTCGTGGGGACTCCGTACAGGGCCTCAGCACTGATTTCTGCATATGGCATGGTGAATTACCATTGATCTTCTATCCTTGTTAGCATGAGACAGTCGATGATTGTGCGAACGCTGGGTGGCTGGCATCGCGAATCGCCGTGGTGTAGCCCGCCCTGTCAGTGGTGGGTGCAAAGGATGATGTGTACATATGTCCAAGCACAAGTCAGTGGGCCGATGTGTCGAATGTATGTACGGGTATTTAATACTGTACAAGTAGTCGTCATGGTATGTACATACCTGTAGGCTGTACTCCGTATTACATCTATTGATGCAATTGCAATGGAAAAAGCAGATAATATTGCGGAGCCGGTGGAGATCTGCCATCAATGATTGCATCTCTGAGCAGTCATTGTCGTGACGAGAAGGAGAATTTAAACTTTCCAACCCCCTTTCGATCATTGCAAAGGAATTGTTGTCGGTTTTCTCCCGACATGATTACCTTGCTCAAGCCACGGCCTGTGCTCACTTTGCTAACTTAATCAACCTTGGCACACGCACGGCCGGATTACCTCACCACCTCACCAGCTCGCTTGCGGGGGAGACACCCTCGAGATCGCCATTCCAACATCAGCCCTCCGCATTGCCTGCCACCTTTATACCCTCGCGAAAGCCTTCTGCTACCATCTGAAGCCGCACTCGGGAGATTGGAAAACACTTCTGCTGCTCTGGCTCTTGGTGGTACCATGACGTAAGAGTTCGAGAAGAGGCGGCATTGAAGCGTGACCCAAGGGCTTCCTGTCGTCCACCACGAGGCTCTGCTGCCCGAGCATCGACGCACCCTCTACCTCTGAATCAAGAACCTGTTTTGACTCCCACTCTCACTCTTCCCTGCGATTCTTTGACGGAAACCCCCACACTTGGAAAAAAGAAAAAGCGAGACACATGGAATTGGCCCGGGGTGGACGACCGAGTTGGAGCCATGGAGGGGGCTAGCGATCTTAGCGCACAGGCCTCGACGCCAATGGCACGACCTGCCCCGAAGGCGATGCCAAGCGTTGCCCATGAATTGCTCCAGAGCCATCATCATGGCACCGTCGACATGGGTAGCTTGTCACGGGAGGCAGGGACAGAAATCTACAATTACACTCATCACCTCCAACAGCCCGCCACCCTGTCTTTCCAACAACATCATCAACACCTGCCTCCTTCACAGCAAGATATCCAAAGTCATTCGCTATCTGTTTCGGCTTTCAGGCAACCGGACTACTCCCTATCTAAAGGAACCATCGAAGACGTTCCGAGAGACCCTCATCAGGACCATCGCTTGAACGTCTCGTGTCGCAACCCCGACTTGGCCGCTAACAGCGAGTCCTACTCAACACTGCCCTTTCGATCCCCCATCACGGATTCGTTCTCGGCAGTACCGGCGGACCATACAGTACCTCGGACCAGTGTCATACCGGATTCTGGGCGTGGTCAAGGCGATGTTGATCGTCCTTATCCCTTTACCTTCTCTTCAGCTTTACCAATACAGACTGTTCCCGAACAAGACCAGATGGCAGGCACCACTGCTATAATGTCAATGCCACTCCCGGCATGTGTTGATCCGCCTCACCAAGAAAGTCATTTCCAAACGCTGGCGAGGTCCTCAGACCCGGCTGTCCTTGACGTTCCACGGATTCATTCGCAGCCCTTTGGGGTAGCTGGTTCCGAGGAGACACCAAGCACGCGGAACGTTCCTCGCCCACCGTCCCCAAATGTTGGCGAAACTCTTCACGGCAAACGACGCAGGTCATCAGATCCAGAGGATGGGAGCTTGAATGCGATAACGGGATGCGAGGAAGATGATAGGCGGAAGAAGCGCTCAAGAGGACGCCCACGCCTCGATAGCAAGGATGAAAATGCCGCTGATGTAAGTGAAATGGTGCCGAAGGTGTGAACCTCTGAACCGCTGACTCCCTTGATAGCGTCGTCGTACACAGATTCGTCTGGCTCAGCGTGCCTACCGCAATCGCAAGGATGCCGCAATTACAACTCTGGAGCAGAAGGTCAAGGAGCTCGAGCAAGCCAACGATAGTTTGACAAAGGAGTTTACCGACCTGTGTGGCGTGCTTGAGGCCGAGCGTCTGTTGGAGGCTGCGCCTAGCGTTGCCCAACGCTTGAAATCCATGGCTTCCAAGCTCACCTCGTCCGGCGAGGCAATAGACAGATCAGCTGCCCGGAGCTCACCCAGTCCTCCTAGTGGCAAAAATCGACCAGACTCTAACGAATCTCTCCATGAAGGCTCCGTCTCGGCGGCGACTGGATTACCCACCAGCAACCTTACGAACGATATGGCTTCGACCTCGACCCGAATGCCATGGTTGCCCCAGTACTCATCGAATGGCCTACCCGTCAGCATGATGGGCGTCGCTAATCACGGCGAAGCCTACATACATATGCCGGAATCTCTTTCCTACGAAGTCGTAACCCACCCGACCATGAATAATGCCAGCTTCCCCTTTTACTCTTCCATGGAGGCGAATCCTCACGACAACGTGATTCATATGCCAGCGGAGCATTCCCCCTACTCAACACTCCCCGCTCCGTCATCTTATGCCGTATTCGAGACGACGTTCGGACGTCGCTTGCAGCGACATTCGCTCCAAGCAGCATTCCGCCTCATCTCGGCGCCAAGCCCGCCCCCCGAAAGATATGCCTCTGTATTTGGCTTCTGTCTATTCTTCGAATCGCGCGACACCATCAGGAGAAGACTATCTACGGCGATTGCCCGGAAACAGAATGAAGATTTGAGCTACTGGCAAGCGCCTTTCACGAACCTAGGAGGCGCTGGCACCTTCTACCCCGACGGCCATCCTTTCTCCATGTCGCCTGGAGAGAATGGGAATTGCCAAGGAACGTTGCCAGTGGGCAATCAGGGAACACGTTCATACAAAAGACCGCAGGAAATTACAGGGTTCTCCATGGGCCCATTCAGCCCAGAAGTAGAGCAGACGCGTGACCAAAGAATCGACCGCAAGCTACAGATGCTGTATCCCGGCTTTGACGGAGAGTTTTTTGATTCCAACGAAATTGAAGCTTACTTCCGTCAGCTGGGGATCGTGGTGCCGCCTACTGCGGACGTTGTCGAGGCCGAAGTTCGCTTGCAAGACCTGCAAGGCGTGCGATTGACCCCGTCAAGTGATTCCAGCTCGTCTGTCGGAGATGAATCCACCCTCTATGGCAATGGCAATCCAGGAACCATAGTCTCCAACACCAGCTACGCCGCTAGCAACAGCACCTCTCTGGCACCGAGGGGGCTCTGGCCGGATAGCAGCTCGTTCGGTGCAACGACGACTGGTGCTGCTTGCGCAGGAATGATGGATCAATCAGTGTCGGATTTCTCCATGACGCCGAATTTGACGGGATTCGACGGCGCCATGTCTTCGTTCATGCTACCGCCTGGTTTGGATCGTGCGTGGCAGCAGACGATTGACTGGACCAGGACCAAGATTAGGATCGATATTGAGAAGCTTCTCAACGGTAAGATTCCCCTCGGCGGTGAAGTCAATGGCAGAGACTGACTCGTCGTAGATTTATCCAGTAAGACAGTGTGCCTGGGACGAACTCCGGCAGTGCGGCGGCCCGATGTGCTGGCCGCTCTGAAGCGTGCGGCAGGACTTACCATTATCTAGCCAGGCATTTGTCAACGTGGGTGGAGGGAAACACGCAAAAAAGGAATTTGGAATGATGTTATATGCGCTGATATCTTTCATGGGGCGTGCTCTGTTACAAGCAGCCTCTCTATCAAGCTATACGCACATGTCAATGGCCACAGCTTAGCATTCATAAGTTGCGAATGACATTCTCTTGCCGGTTCACGTACGGGTATAACCAACAGCAATGACGACTGACGGTGACTGCATCAAGATGTAGCTCCTTCAGCTGTCTTTGTAGATTGCATGTGACGGTTTACCAGCCGGTGATGTCAGTACAAGGTTTCGGCCCCCCGCATTGTCTCACCTGCCGTGTCTCCCAAACGCACGTCGACATAGGCCAATGCATTGTCAGGTGACGGATGCCCCGGGGGAAGACCAAAAGGGGCATGATGGGGGCTTGGAATACATGCCGGAGGATCGTGATCCCGTGAAGGGCCGCAACTAGGGTGATGCAGTATGTATGGGGCTTAGATCAATGAACAGGGCTACGTAAGACGAGCTCGTTGCGGATCACGGTCACAACACATGGGAAGCCTTAATTGCATTTTGTCATCCGCATACCAGACGATTGCGTCAAAGGTCTTCCGCGTCTTGTCCCGCTAATCTCTCGCTTCATCATACACGTAGAGCAAACTCACACGTATCCTCAAGTGCCCTGCCTGGCTTGATTCAATGTCTGCAGATCCATTGTCAACCACCCCTGCCGTCTATCATACAATGTACAAAACGCCGATGCGATGCCCAAAACCCAAAAAGAAAACACGACCCCTTGTGCAAGCTCCGGAAATCTCGTGGTGCTGTGCCGTAACGCTGAACCCCCCTTACACACTGCTTGTACATGTTCGCGCCCGACAGCATTGCCGCTCTGGTACGAAACCCTCCAGGGGGCTCGCGAATGAGGTGCACCGGAATTCTCGGATCATTTCCTGGATGTAAAGTTCGAGAATTTCGAAAGTCTCGGAAGGGAAAAAACCGCAATAAGAGTTGAGTAAAAAAAGCCCCCTCAGCCAAAGTTCCATCTCATAGCGCCGCCTTCTCCATACTCGGCGGCGGCTGCGGCATTTCCAACTTGGTGCCGCCCGCGAGCATTTTCGAAAAGGCAATACCGACGCCCTCAATGACAGCCAGCAGAACCGCACAACCTATAGCATTATTCCTGGCGGCGCGGAACCCGCCCCGGAACGCCAGAGAGCCGCCTGTGAAGAAGCCGGCGATGATGGCGTTGTAGGGGTCCTCCTTCTTACGGACGCCCTTGACGGCGCAGTCGAAGGTGGAGAAGAGGCCGCCCCAGACGCCAAAGTTGCCGCCGAGGACGGGGGCGCGCATCTTGATGGCCGTGATGGCGCCGAGGCGTCGTTCGCCGTAGGGACTGTTGCGGAAGCCCTTGACGCCGTGCCAGATGGTCCCGCCGATGGCCTGGGAGGAAGAAGAAAGGGTTAGTTGAGCGGAGGGAGAGGGAGCGTGCGGTTGGGGACGACGTACACCCATGCAGAAGGCACCGCCAAAGTCATTGAAGATGACCCAGGGGCAAGGGTCGCGTCCGTGATCCATGGTGTGTTTGATGGGCTCGTCGTGCGCTGGAGATTCGGAATGAAGTCGGGGAGAAGGGATTGAGATGGGAGGGTAAGTGGAGGGGTGGCGGGAAGTGAAGGCCTCTCTCTCGTGTTGCTCGTCGTCGCAATGGCCGGGTGAGGATGATGATGATGATGTCTTTGGGCTACTGTAATTTTTTTTTCTGCTGTAGGAGGTTGCAGCTGGCCTTTTGATTGGTGGGCGGGCGGGCTTTGGTAAGCGGTGGTTTTGCTACGGGCAAGGCTGTGGACAGAAAAGTGGTTCACCGTTGGGCTGGATATGGATGAATCCTTTTTTCTGTCTATGGCTCTTTTTGCTTGCTTACAAGGCTGGCTACATACTATTAGCGCCTGCTGCTATTACATATAATACATAACCACGAACCGTTTATGGCACACCTTGCAGTCATTCCTCTGCGAAGAGCCGAGTTCGCCCACGAGACTGTACCTGCACAGCATAGAAGCTCGGAACTATGCACAAGGCAGACAATCATCATCGAGTCGAACAGAAAATAGCAGTATCCCAAGCTCACCATGACAACAATAAAGCGTCCACTCCGGAACATGCTACGAGACACTCCGAACGAGAGAACCCTCCATTGCCCATCTCGGCCCTGTCTTCTCCACGCGTGCATGTCATCCGTCGTCACCCGCTTTCACCAAACAACACCTTGCCGCAATCGTTCAGCATCTCCCGCTCCCTCCATCAGCCCAATATTATTTCAATTACCCGTTTCGTCTCGCCGAACGTGATATGTAGTCCAGGTAGACTTGACAGAAACCCCCTTGTCCCATTTGGCCAGATTAGGCTCGCCGAAGCATCCGCATCCCGACTCCATAATAATCCCGCGGATCCACTCTCCGGCGATCAATCCGCCAACATCCGACGACCGCCAGGTTGCCTGCCATTCATTCTTCCATTTAAACGAGTGAGACAGACATCTTTCCCTGAATCATATCTTCTTCTTGGGACTACACTTCCCATCTCGACGAACTCGCTAATGCTTACACGTATATATCGTACATAACCCAAAAACCCAGCCCATCCCTCCGCGCCAAGATGCCTTTGCAAGTCCTTCCCGCTGTTCCCTCGGATGCGCCTCGGGCCGTCGACATCGAGAACCTCGCCTACGGGCCCAACGAGTCCAGCGCCACCCTCTTTCCAGGGCCGTTTCCCGACGACGCCCCTTCTCGACCTGCGTATCTCGTTGAGCAACTCAGAAGCGAGCCGGACTGTCGCTGGGCCAAGGTGGTCGACACCGATCTGGATCCGGCCAAGAGTCTGATTTCGTTTTCCGTCTGGTTCATCTTTGAAAAGGGCCAAGACGACCTTCCGAAAGCGCGGCCGTGGGGGCCGGGCACGAACCCGGAGGCCTGTGAGTTGTTCTTTGGCGGCATGCGCGCCGTGTGGAAGGAGATGATGGCGGGAACCCCCCATGTGTGTACGTATTGGTTCCTCCGTCGCTGGTACTTTTCCATGCCGCGTCGTGTTACCCTGCTCTAACCGCGTCTCAGATTTGAAAATGCTGCACACCGACCCGGCTCATCAGAGGCGCGGCGCGGCATCCATGTTGCTCAAGTGGGGAGCCGAGGAGGCGGATCGACGAGGCTTGCCAACCTACCTCGAGTCGTCTCCGGAGGGCCAGGCTATCTACGAGAAGCATGGGTTCCGTGAGGTTCGCAGGACCGAATTCGACCTTAGTCAATGGGGAGGCCCGAAAGCCCATCCTTGCATTTTCATGTTGCGGCCGGCATCGAAGCCGGCGGTATGAACGTTTTTCGCATCGGGATACAGACACGGGTGCTCCAGTAGTGAGAGTAAGAATTGTATAGATCTCCGTTGCAAGGGCAGACATTTAGTTTGGTTAGTAAGAGGACGCGGCTCAATAAAGACCTTGGTCTCGTTGTTATTTTGGATGTGACTGTTGTGTGTCGTGGTCCTGCCAGTAATAATTCTGCCCAGAATAGTAATACTCGTTCGAAGACGGCATCTGGTAGTCCAGACTGGTGCTTCTGGACGAGGGCAACGGTCCTGCCGGGCTGGGGGTCGTAAATACGTTGGATTGATGCGACGTGCTTCCGAAATCCGTCATCAGGGACGACGTTGCACTGCCCGTATCCACCGGATAAAGTGACGAGAGCCCGTAGCTGCTGAGGGAGGTATCTCGATCGTACGAAGCACGTTTCGGAGGCTGGCTGCTTTGATCGACGGGTTTCTCATCCCCCGATAGCCGCCTGCCCCGTTTCTTCGACGCCGTCGTGCTCGGGTCCTTGCGTAACCGAACCTTGACCCCTTGGTCGCTAAAGGCGCGGGTCAAGGCTGTCGAGTCCATCATGCCGGGGAATTGCTTCACGGAGTGCACGGTGAATGGGTCGCTGATGAGCTCCCCTACGTACGAGAAGCTCGGTGAGAAGTCGTCGAAATCGCGCTCGTACAAGGTGAAGCGCAGTCGGAAGCGGCCCTCCTGCTTCACGGACAGATCGCCAAAGACGAAGAAGCCCCCTTCGACGTTGTCGGTATCCCGCAGCCTATGGATGGACGAGGCTAGCGACCCAAACAAGTAGTTCGACGGCAGCTCTCCGTTCCTGTCCGTTTCGTAATTCTCCGCCAACAACGATGAAGTCATGAAGAGATAGGGACCTGGAGTGTATACGTGTAATGTAAGTTACTGAACGCGCCAAGATCTTAGACAACACATGCCAATCTGATGACACACATGTCCATGAGAATATTCATAGAGCTCACTATCATAGAGCACGCATGCCCTGTCGTAACGAGCATCCGTCAGTCGTACAACAGGAGGCGGATCAATCGGTTTCCGATCTGCGGCCTTAATCAGCAACACCGCCGGCTGACGAGGATGGATAGTTGTTTGATTATTACCCTTCTCCTTTCCCACCGCCACACGAGCTCGTAGCGGTTTCTGGATCAACGTCAACTGTCGTCGCGAATCAATACACGTCCTAGTCGGTCGGAGCTGCACCCTGTTGGGCCCCAGGAACGAATCGCCTTCGGTCAAATACGGCGAGAGCGACGATAGTTGATGATGCTGGGCTAGAGGCGCAAATCGAAATGTCGAGGAGTGTTGCGACTCATCATCGGCCATGATGTGCAGTGTAGAGCGTATTCCCTCGACGACCACGCCTGGTCCGCCTATGTTTGGGGAAAATCAAACCGTAGAACTGAGACAGCCGGAAGAGATCACAAGTTCGGCACCGAGGAAACGGCCGAGAGGCGACCAGGATGCTACGACGAGGACCTCGCGATACGAGGATCCGCCGCCGGCAATGTCGTCGTCCTGAAGAAGGGAAGCCAAGAGGAGGTTGGAGCATTCAACTTCATCTCCCAGTCAGAAGAAGACCAGAAGACGTAGGCACAAGCCGCAAAAGCGCACAAAGCCTCACGAGAGGTTGGCCCGAAGCAGCATGAATGGGGTGTGGCGACCCGGTAGCCAGCATCTGGAAGGTGTCGTAGTCCGTGGGGGTACCATAGCCCAATGGCAAGAGCTGGCTGTCAGCGCCGATGTTGTTCAACCACTCTGGAACAAGGTAGTGTGCCCTCGATAGGGCTTATGTATCGTCCTCCAGAGAGAAGCGACGGAATGTTCCAAGGAGGGCACACAGCAGATCGCCCGCACGTGAGACGCAACAGAAGCAGGAGACTGAGCATGTGGGCGATGGCAACATTAGCCTGTGTGGATGACCGGCAGGGGATCTGGTGAAAACGGGAGCAGCCAAGGGCCCGGGACTCCCCCATACGAATGACATTCCAATGTAGCAAGATCGGGGCCGAGGGTCGGTAACGCGGGAGGGAGCAGTTGTGGCACCCCATGTGCAGCTTTCTGGTCCCTGACGTGAAGCTGGTCAAGGGAAGAATGATGAAGGGAAAAGCACAAGACTTGGGAGAGACGTGAGTGCAAATCTTCCAGAGGCTGCTACGGTTTCACCAAGAGTGAGTCTCCCGCCCAGAGAGACGGACTTGAATGATCATGTTATTATGCTTTTCTATCAACTCCATCAGATAGTCAGACGCCAGAGGACCAAAGGAAGGGAATGAGTAAGTTGGCATGGAGGGAAGAAACAAGCATGTAGCCGCATTAGCGACGTGGGTACAGAGTAGAGTAGTGCGCGGAGCAATGAAAGAATGCCAACGCAATGCTTACAGCTTTGCGGAGAGAGGCGTCTCAATGCCTGACGAGGTCGAACTTCTGTCCGCCCCAATTTCATACATACCTGTACAAGCAATATGCGCTCATCCCTGTTCAGTTGTCGCCCTGATAGACGAGCAAGGTCAAATGCAAGCCAAAGGCCGGGTCACTTGGCCGTTGATGCGTGTCCGAATACAAAAATAGCAACGAGCATCGTGGATACTACTTGATGTATGTCCCGCGCAGATAGCGTGGGCATGTTGCGTTAGACTCGGGTGATACGGGCGGCGGCGGCGGCCAGTCAGGTCGCGGAGAATCCTTGCAGATCCATCGACAGGAGTCCGGGGGGAGCCTCTGTCACGAGAGGTGCTGGTAGCGACGCTAAGCAGAGAACCAACAAGGCGAACGGGTGCCAACAGTTTCACTCAGCAAAAACCGCAGTCGTTCATTTTACGCGGTAGGGCACACGTTCCGCTAGCGCGTCGTAGGATGAATTCGCCGGGGCCGCAGTCGAGCTCTTCGTATCTCACAACGGCCGTGGCCCTTGTAAAAATCCGGTCTTCCGTTGTCGGTTCCGCTAAAGACAGTCGACCGCAAGCCATGGTCAGTGTCGATGCTTTCTTACGCAAGGGTGTATGTATGTACATCCTAAGGAAGTCCCCATGTAGTGTCATCATGGAGCACACACTCCCCATCCTCCACCAAGAGGGAAACGAAATCCAGACAAGGAAGGACGTTGGGGAGAGAGAGGAAAGTCAAAAAAGGTGAGCGTCGGAACCGCAAGCGGCCAGCCATGATGCCTGATATCACAGATGAAGGGGGCCGCGATTCGGCCCGGGGTCCAATCTCTGAATTCACATCACCCTGGGGTAGGCCATGGCTGGAAGCTCCATTGGGCCTAGGCTTGCCAGACAGGGTTCTCCATTGGAGGTCACAACGCGCGTGTCTTTTCTGTCGCAGCCAGTCCTAAAGAGGGTTGGGTGCTGAGTTGTGCTCCAGTAGTCCAGCGCAGGGATACCACTTGATCCACGCCGGAAACCATCATGGCCGTACGTGTACGGAGTATGCACGCACGTGTTTGTGTTTTGCATGTTCGTGTGCGTGCGTGTGTGTGTGCGCGTGTTCTTGAAGGGGGCTCATCACCGACTAATTGCGCCGAACTTGGGGGAAGAAAGCAGAGCACGAAGGGAGTATCGTCTCTGCTTTGTTTCCAAATCCGTATCGTGATGCCCGCCACCATGTCGATAGTGGTCCGGAAGATGGCAGCACAGTTACATCTATACAGTTGGTCATGAACCTTGTGAAGCTCAATCACGCATTTGAATGCCCTTTCTCAAATGGCCTGAAGAGGTACTACCAACTAGTTGCACTTGGCAACACTCCCTCGCGTTGGTCCGAGGTGCTCTTGTCCCGACAGTCTGGGAAAGGGGGAAATGAAGGTCTCGCCTCGATCGACCGTCAGAGGCGGTGCCCTGGTCAAAAGCGCCAACGGATGCAAGAGGAGCTTTTCCGCCGGACTGACAAGGGAAACAACTAGCCTGTTGCTCGAAGCATCGAGGCATCAGCAGCAGAAGCAGAAGCAAGAGACGTAGACAGGCATGACAGTGTTGACGAAGGTTGGTCTCGTATGAGAGCCATGCATCGGTTGTAGAAGCACCGTAAGCGGTGGGTGCAATCTCTCACGAGGTGTGGAGTGACGGACACGTTCTTCACCCGTCGTTGATTTGATGAACCCTGTCTCATTGGCCGGCCAGTCGAGCCCTTGCTCGTTTGTCGACCGCAAGTACTCGTACTACAAGTATTATGTAGTGCATAGTTGATCAGGCCTTGCAAGCAGGGTCCAGTATGGGTGCTCGTTCATTGATAAGACGAGAGAACCGGGCACAGACGTACGTACGTCCTGCTGCCAAAAAATGCCAGCAGACCCTCGGGCCACGGCGGTCCGGTCACGAGACTCGGTTATGAAGTCAGCAAGCAGATTGTGACGTGTGCAGTGGATGGATGGATGGATGGATGGATGAATGGATGGATGGGGAGGAGGAGTCGACAGCAACACCTGGGGATTCGTGGGGATGCCATGCGTGTCATCTCAAAGTACATCCTCCCGTACATACAAATAGGTATGTACCTCTATACTTGTATTAGTGACAAGTGGTAATTAATCGAACTGGGAAAGAGGCAACCTTGTTGGGAAGGGAAAGAGGGAGAGAAAAAAAAGGGGCCGCCCGTGGTGGGACGCTAAGCCGCTAGTGGTAACTGAGGCCTGGTCTCCCCGACTTCATCATCGGTTGACCCTCCAAGGCCCAATGTCCAGCATCTGGCACGAATGGGACCAGACGAGGCAAGACCAGCTGTTGCACAATACCTCCCCCTCTCTCTCCGGACCTTGTGTTCTATTGTCATACTGGCACCCCATAATAGTCGGAACGTGAACGCAGACGCGCCGAGTATCGACACGGACATGGGCTCTGCATACATGTCTGTACATGTATCTCCAAGTCAGCCAGCCCTGTGGTGTTTGCTGACCCCTTTCCGGCCTGGGCTTGACTGGCACACTGGCACACTGGTTGGCAAACGGACATGGTCACCTCGACGGCTTGCAAGGACCTGTAGCTCCTATCTCGTGCTAGCCAGCGGCAGCTCTGCTAGCCTCTTCTTGGGCCGTGCAAGCATGTATGTACAAGTAGGAGAGAGAAAGGAGCCCTGCAATGTAACGCCGCCAACTTTGCCTGCCTGCCTACCTTACCTGGCATTCTAGCGAATACAAGTTGCGGCGCAATCATACTCCCTTGCTTGTTCATCAACATCGTCAACTTTCTATTCCTTCATCTCGTCAAGCACACCCGGCGGGAGCTAACTGTCCGCATGCTTGTATGTACATACATGAGGCTTGTGGCTCGAACCTTTCTACCCCAACCCCCCGGCAGGACTGTGACGCGCTTCCCTTCCCCATCCACAAAGCACAGTGGCATATTCTGATCAGTGCCTCGGCTGAACCATGATGTGCAAAAACCGTAGGCGACAGCCTGTTTGTCTGTTTTCCCCGAACTCCGCACGCTCGGGAAGCCCCCCCCATCGGCTTAGGGATCTCATTGCCCGGTGTCGCCCGCAGTCGTTGTGTCGAGGAGCCCTTGCGTGCATCACGAAGACAGCTCCGAAGACGACGGCAAAACTGGCTACCTCTAAAGCTGCTCTTCTGAACTGTCAACCATGTAATGGTCTACATGCCGAGCAATATACGTAACCTGTAATAGGCGGTCCACGTATGTAGGTAGGAGTCCAAGGACCGCTGTCAGATCCATTTTGAGCACATGCCACATGTTTGAAACCCGTGGCTTCGGCGGCTTCAGCATTTGACGAAAGTACAAATGTAGCTTGCCAATCGCATCATCATGAATGCATTTGCGCATCAGACTATTATTCAGCTTGCAGTTTCATCAAGTCAAGAAGTCGAACGAGACAAACGCCCGGGCTCGCGCTTAGCTCCCTTCAACATATGTTGTTAGTCGGGAGTGAGGGCTCGGTCGGTGAACTCAACTGTATCGCCTCAACTCCTGACGAGACCATCGGTCAGCTGAAGAACCAAGCTGTTTGGGCACGATTGCGCATATCTGTGCTCCATTCATGTTAATTTGCTGCAGAATATATGTACCAGTCTCACTGTCCGGGCCTTGGTTCGTTTTCTCTGAGGTGAAAAGAAGTCGTAATATCCCGACCAAGTCCAGCCATCAGCCGAGTTGTATGAGCCCCGATTTCGAACTAAACTGACAGGTCATACGATTTCTTCGTTCCCCTCTCCGGCTGCCCAGTACCCGAGCCAGCACTAACATGGTGCGACCAGGAGTCACCCGGGTTCCTAGAAATATATCTCGTCGCAGTTTCCCATATCAATATGAACATTCGTGTAACGCTAGCTCGATGCATTCCCATCCTCTAGCGCGGGACATCTGTTCCTGACCATATCTAGACGAAACCACCGTTTCTTTCTGGTACTGCATGTATTAATTATGCTGGGAGGCCTACATGCTGATGCCACATTGCCTTGAATTTTCGACTGGGGCAAATTTGATCATTCACCAATCTCTATGACGCATTCTGGTATCATCCGAGACCTTCTTCTTCTTCATTACGCCCAGGGTGTGCGGTAGCCCGAGGGAGGCCCAAGCAGCAGAAATCAAAGTCTACATCACGCCGGATCTTGATTGTAGTAAGTAATACCTGATTACTATTTTCAAATTCCCATCCAAGACATATACATATTGAAGCCGATAATAACATCAACCACAAGTACAGCTATAGGATTTCACAGATTACGAGCGAAGTGGCGGTATTTCAATTGACTGTTCGTTATGCTGATTCGAAGCTATAGAAATCTCGATATGGCTATCCGTGAGAACAAGAATCGGCAGGCATCGATGGTCGTGCCAATGGTCGTGCCAATGGTTGACTCAAAACTGAGGATGCTGAAATTAATTGATGTCACCATCGACATGAACGTGGCAATTAAAGCCAGTTGTACGAGTCATCTACTCTCGAGTGGAGTCTCGACTTCATACCATCTACGCAGAAGAGTCGCAATACACAAGCATACATGCAAGTCTCACATCGGCCAGTCGGAAAGGCATTGTTTTAGAAAACCATAAACACCTGAGCCAACAAAGCAGAAGCTCGATGACGTTGGTGCCATCACATCATACTACCCGTCGATTACGGTGATCTATGTTCATGTTTGACAGCAATCTCAATATGTGTTGTTCAACTCCATGCATCATCATAGATTTCTCCCCGATATATAAATACAAATCATAAGACCATACGCGAACGCTGCTTCTTGTCAACGAGGCCTTCTTGCTCGTAGACATGCTCCGTCCACCCGGATGCATCACCATTTGAGCTAATGACGTTTCCAACGCAAAAAGATGACACGACCCTTTCAAAAGTCAATGCAAGGGAACCATGCGCCCGTCATACCTGCGACGCCGCATGATCCTGCTCCATTTCCCCCCTCTCGGTGGGCTGTTTCGTCAACGGGCCAAAATCCGCCTCCCACTCGACGCGTTCGCGCACCATATCGCGCTTGCACCATCGAACGGTAATGACTCCCCATATGATAGCCCATAGAAAGGGAACTGCCCAGCAGACGCCGTAGGCACCCGTGGAAGGGACGTTGGGATGCACGGCGACGACGGTCAGAGCCGCGGCTAATAATAGGGCCGGGATGGACCAGAAAAGCGATTGGACGTACAGCATGCGCTGAAATCGTGGGCTCGCCTTGTACCGGGCGGCCAGAGCCTCGCGATAGGGACGGCCGGCCCTTGCGTTGACGGCGACGACATCTTCGATGAAGTAGTAGACACCTGGATGGACCTTTTGCCATTATAGTCAGTATCACGGGAGCAGTGTGGCAGTCAGGGAAAGATATGCGGTCAAGTGTACCTCTTCGCCCTTGGCCGTGGAACTGATGCGGAACGGAGCCTTCCAGCCCATCTGGTGAAACAACGTGACGATGCTCAGCGACCCGCCCAGACACCAAAGAATAGCAGGTCCAGGCATGCACAGGACCCTCAAAAAGACAATATGAGGCGCGCTGCCGACCACAAACAGAGCCGTGACAGCGGTAATGGTAATGACAGACACCCAGTTCAGCATGTCGAAGCACCATCGACTCGTCGTGCCCAGCGGTCGATAGAACCTTTCCTTCTTAATGAGCCTAAGCGTCCGTATAGCGAATTCGAGGTACGTGGGCCCTCCCCATATGGTGGTGACGACAGCAAATATAATCCAGCCCTCGACATGGCCGGCATAATGCATACCATAGTACAGAGCGATAGGGAGGGCCGAGGCATCAGCAAAGACCAAGAAGGCAAAGAGGAAGAGTCGCCACCGCTTCCAGCCATGATGCCAGGTGAAAGGCAGCTGCGGGAGGAAATTGGGGTTGTCCTCGTAGTATTCCTGTAGAGTCCTCGCTCGACGACGCCATTCGGTTTGCGTGGCCGCGCGCGAGTCGTAGTAGGCCAGAGCGGGGGGGCGGAGCGCGTAGGAGAGACTTCGTCGAGGGTTCGGCGGTGTCGATGGTGTCTGTGCCGGGTCATCGCCTCGACTGATGTAGTGGAATGAGTGTCGGAGAGGGTATAGTGTCGAAAGCGGCTTTTCTCGTCGAGCGACGTCGTTGATTCCGCTCATGGCGGCCTTTTTCTCAGCCGATGGGCTCGCGACATCGGGCTGTGTCTGGGCACTGGCCCGTCGCACCTGGGGCATCGTCGACGAGCGTGTGTGCGTGATGTGCTCGTGTGGAAGTCCGCTGCCTGTTTCCCTTGGTGCGGGACGACGTTGAGTAGAGTGCACGAGGATCCTCAAGCGATTGTCGATGAATCACGCGCCATAGCTCGGTGGTGTATGTGTGGGTGGGTGTGCGTATGTGTATGTCACGACGGATAGCTTCCGATGAAAGGAATTGAAGTTGTGTGTTTGCTTTTTGGATAGATGGAATCGAGTGTCTTCTCTAGTCAAAGGCGTAGGCCAGCCAATGCCGAATAGAAGTTTTCGGGTCGTGGTTGTGTGTGCAGCCAGGCTCGTGATCAGGGAATAGTAAAGTATCGAGCACGACTTGTCGTCTCTCCTGGGGAGAACAAGACCAGGTCCCAAAACTCGGAGGCTTACGACCCAGCAGGCACGGCCGACGTCATGGGCGGCCAGGGTCCCTGCAACAACCCACTTTTTCCTTGCCCCTGGCCCAGCGGTTTTCTTCCCTGCGACCGGCACTTTGCCTTGCCTTATGTAATTCCATGCAAGGTTACAACGAGAGCAAGATACACGTAACCGTGCGGCCAACTTGGCACTCCGCCAGTAAGAGTCGTGCTATTCACACTGTAGCGTTTTTCTATTTGCTTTTTGCACTACAACTTTTTGCCAGCAGATGCGAGCCGCCGTGCCGCATATGTGAGCTTACAGTGCAAATAGTAAAATGCCTGACTGTAGTGCGATCAGCATAACGCTTGTGCACATCTACTATTCGCACAGCTTACATGATCTTATCTTTTATTAGCAGTCCAATTAGCCACAGAGTCACACAACTAGCAAGCAGTAAGCAGCAAAGGCCACGGGCAGCACACCAAGCAGTACTACACCAAGCAGCACACCAGGCAGTACACGTCATCACACACTATACGCTCGTATCTTCGGCAACAGAAAGGGGTATTCATTAAAACAAAATATTCTCCGAAAGAAGTACAGAGTGTTCGTCATCCTCATCCTCCTCTTCACGACGCTTGTCTCACGTTCGTAATCGAGTTGAGTAGTCTGTTGTACGCATTATCAGCACCCCTGGCCACGCTTGATACGTGCTGCTCCCAACTTACTGCAAGTTTCGATCCCTCATATCTCGGTCCAAGGCGTCGATTTGCTTCGCCGTTAAACGCGCCTTACTGAGCTGCAAACACACACACAGTCAGCCGTCCGCCCGTCTTGCACGCTTCTGGGGACGTGGATCATGCTAAGGGCATGGCCGCATCAAGCAAAGGGGCTCTCGCACCGAAGCCAATGCTGCTGTAGTGTGGTCATCGTCATCGTCCTCACCTTCCGCCGCCTCGCCTTCTGCAGCGGCACCTCCCTGTTCTTGACCGTTCTTCGTGCTTGCGAATTTGCTCGACGCGAGTCCCTTTGCTTTCCCGCCATTGGCCTGCGTGAATCATGTTAGAAGCCCATCGTACCTCACCCATCGCCAAGGGGCAGCCCTACCTTGGCCTCGGCAATCTCGGCGTCCTTAACTTTGAGTTGTGCCTCCATTTCCTCGACCCGCTTTTCGCTGTCCGCTGCCTTTGCAGCCGCTTCTTCCAATTTCGTCTCCAGATTCTTGGCCTTGATGCTGGCCTCCTCCAAGAGACTTGTCATGCTGTCGTTGAGATCCTGGTAGTCGGCCTGCGCCGTTTTGTGCTTGGCCTCCGCCTCCGCCCTGTGTGAAGCCAGGCTCTTCTGCGCCGTTTCAAGATCTGTCTGGAGGCTCGCCAGGCTTTCGTGCGTGCTTTCGAGTTCACTCTTAGTTGACGTCAGCTCATCTTGAAGCTTCGAGTGCGACTCCTCATGCGACTTTTTCCCAGCTGCCAATTGCTCACGGAGTGAGTCAGCCACCGAGGTATCGGGTTTGGCGTTCTGAGCGGCATCCAGATCCGCGAGTGCCGTCATTCGCTCCATCTTCTCATGGGCCAGTTGCTGGGCCATCTCCTCAACCTCGCTCTGCGCTTTGATGAGGGCCTCCTCGGCGGCGTTAACGGCATTGTTGAGCTCGGCGTTGGCGGCCGTTTGTTCAGCGAGCTTGTCCTGGAGGGCTGAAAAGCTGCTGTTGCTCTCGGCAATTGTGTCCTTGATTTTCTTCTCGTGAGTCGCTGATAGCTCCTCAAGATCCTTTCTGGCTTGCGCTCCATCGACGGTCATCTTCTCCAAGACCTCAGTGTTCATATTCATGAGTTCCTCTACTTTGGCCATGTGGCTCTCCTCAGCTGCTTCGAGGGCTCTCGCGCTCTCTGTCTCAGCTTGTTGCAATTGAGCCCGTGCGGCGTCAAGCTCTGCTGTCACTTTGGCCAATTCTGCAGCGTGAGACTCGTCGCCAACACTCTGGGCGGTTGTGAGAGCATACTGGTGGTCAGCGAGTGATTTCTCTCGCTCAGCATCGTGTTCACCCTTGAGCGACTCGATCGTTTCCGCATGAGAGGACTTGAGAGCCTCGATCTCCTTGTTGAACGACGCTTCGCTGTTCCGCTTGGCTACGGTAAGCTCTTCAGCATGTTGAGCCTTTAAAGTTTCAATCTGCGAAACATGCGCGTCCTTGTCAGCGGTCGCACCCGTCTTGGCAGCCTCAAGTTCTTCAGCATGGCTGGCCCGTACTGCGTCAAGCGTCGCTTGATGCTCCTTTTCCCTGCTTTCGAGAGTCTCGAGGGCGGCGGCATGCTCAGCTTTGACGGCAGCGAGATCTGCGTTATGAGTTTCAGAGGCCTTCTCGGCCGTCGACTTCAGTTCGTTATGTTGGCCCTCTAGCTCCTCGAATTTGCGTTTGAAGAACGCGTCCCCACGCAGACTTTCAATCTCATTTTCGTAATCCTGGGATACATTCTTCATGCGTTCATCATGCATCGTCTTGAGCTTGGAGATCTCCCCATCCCTCTCCGAGAACTTGGCCTGTAGGGCTGCAACTTCTTCTTTCGCAGCCTCCAATTCACGTTCCTTGGCGGTAATGCCAGACTGAACATCCTTCAGCTGATCATTCGCGGAATCGGCGGCCTTGCTGGAGACGTCGAGCCTGTCTTTGAGCTCAGATATTTCTCTTTCCATATCAGCGACCTTGGTTTCGTGTGCCTGTTGTTCCGACTTGGACTTATCCGTGGTGGCTGACTCGAGGGTGGCGCGAGCAGCCGTCAATTCCTCGATCTTCTTTTCCAGCTCGGCCACGGTTGCTTTGTGGTCATTTTTGAGGTTTTCCAGAGCTGACTCATGAGACGACGCGACCGACTGGCCTTTTCGAAGCTCCTCGTCCAATTGAGCCTGGAGCTGCTCGATTGCGGCGCTGTGGTCACGAGTCAGGGACATCTGCAAGTCACCCAGCTTGGATGCCGCATCGTCACGAGCTTTCTGCAATGCCACCTCACTGCTTTTCAGTTTCTCGTCGTTATCAAGCTGGATAGTGTCCAGCGACTGCTTGAGAGCTGCCACCTCCTGCTCGACAGCTTCTTTAGAACCCAAAGCAGCGGCCAGGGCTGCTTTGTTCTGCTCGAGCTCACTCTCACTAGCCCGAATCTTCTCATTGGCGTTGGTCATTTTGCTTTCCAAGGCTGCAAAAGCATGCTCGTACTCAAATTTTGCTTTGGCAAGAGCCTCTTCAAGCTCCTGCGCCGGCTTGTCTTGTTCAGAATCCGTCCTTGCAGAGCCAACATCGGTCAACTGCTCGCGCAGCTCATCGATAGTCTTCTCTAATGTCAGAGCCTGGGCTTTGAGAGACGTGATCTCGGTCTCTCCTTTGGCGACTTTTGTCTTCAAGTCATTAATTTCTTTGGCACTCGCAGTGTCTGATATGGTGGCCTGTCGGCTTGAGACTCGTCCCGTGGCAGAAGGCGCGGCAGAGATTGACATCCTCTTACGGTCATCGGTCGTCGCGGCTGATGTCGTACGGGCCGCCCCCAACGTTCTGGTGCCGCTCGTTGCCGTTCCAGAAGTCGCAGTGCGAGTACTACCCGTGGCTACTCTAGGGCTCGCTGTGCTTGTGACCGGCTTCCTAGCGGCCGTCGTTGTGCTGCCCGTGCCGATAGCCCTCCTCTCGCTCGTCTTGCTAGGGCTTGACGTCAGAGCACTTGTCCTCCTGGCAGCCGTGGACGTCAAGGTGGATTTCTTTTCCTCTTCTCCAGCGCTCACGCTGGGACGGCTTCGATGGCTTGAGGTAGAGGTAGAAGCCGTTGTAGATCTGCGAGTAGCAGTAGTGCCCGACGTTGTGGAGGTTGGCGGGCGAGTAGGTGGCTTGCTCAAGCCACCCCCAGCACGCGCGCTCGCCGTGGTAGATGTCTTTGATGCCGTAGAGGCGGTTGCTCCATGTCGCCTTGCTGTAGCCGACGTAGCCGACGTTGCGGTGCTGGGACGCTTGGCGACGGGAGAGACAGACGAGCTATTGGACTTGTTGGGAGTCTTTGGGGACATGGGCGTAGACTCTTTGGACGTCGTGGAAGAGACGCGAGGCGCATCAGCGTGCCGTGACGCCTCGATGTTTTCCTTTTCTTCTGACATGCTGATAACGAAGACGCAAGAAGTCGCAAAGACGCCAATGCGGTGAAACTAAGCTACAATCAATGTGAGCTGCGAACGTCGACAACAACCGAGGGTACGTGAAGTCGAGCCAGAATGCTGGCTCTCGTCAACGCGTGCGAGGCAGGGTTCGACAGCCGCAGACGATTTACAGTGCTAGGACCACCATCAAGTGGTTCGTCCAGTGTCTCGTCTTGGGTAGAAAGGGGGGGCATCCGTGCAACTAGTAGGGCTCTTCTCACCTGCGAATAATTAACTTGTAGAGTGATGTTGACAAGAACTCGTGACTTGAACGGCTCGCACGAAAGTGTTGATTAAACAGATGAAGGACAGATCAATGTAAGGATGGGAAGCGACTCTCATCAGCGACAAAGGCAGTACATGAAGAGACGTCGATCAGCGGCTAATACTCCGTAGAGAGGAGGGAAAAAGGAAAGCTGGAAGTCGAGAGGAAATACGTGGTGTCTGAAGGAGCAGGGTACGTGACAGGGGCCAGCAGATGAATACCTAAAACTTGGTCCAGGGTCCAGGGTTGGCAGCGTATGTACAAATGAAGGTACTAACACCAAAGGAAGTGGATTGGTTCGGCCAAACAGCTCACCTAGTCTACCGAGGAGTCCTGCTACTTACACCGTTACACGCATCCATTTTGCTATTTACACGCAACACGTGACCAATTCTGATGTCGCCAGCCCAGCTTGGCAGTGACTAAGCAAGCAGCCCGACCATCAGCTACTAATTTGGCCACTAGCTGTGGCTGTCCGCTGCCTTTGCTAGCTGCCCGTTGCCTTTGCTGGCTACTTGCTTCCTTCGCTGGCTGCCCGTTGCTTTCGCTAGCTGCCCGTTGCCTTTGCTGGCTGCCCACAGCATTGTCTGATATGGTGGCATGTCGGCTTGAGACTCGTTCCGTAGCAGAAGGCGTGGCAGAGATTGACATCCTCTTACGGTCAATGTTCGAGATTCCTTCTTCAAGTTCGCGCAACGTGAATTCGAAGGCTACGAAGCTCGTCTCGAACTTCAAACGACGGGTTTGTCTGGCTCATCGTGGCAGCCCAGCTGCAAAGCAAAAAATAGACCAGAAGCCAAGCAACCCTAGCCTAACGAAGGGACTCCCGAGGTTAACTATCGCCAAGTGAGGCTGGTCATGGGCGTCACAGTGGTATCAATCTGATTTCTGATCGTGAGCGTTCTGCAGTCACTCAATGGCACAGCGTTAAGGACAGAATAATAGCGAAGACTCGCTCTTGAGGGCGACTGGCCAAGCAACATGTGAGCACGTGGGAGGGAATCTTGTTCACTGCTTTGGAACCTCTACTTGGCCGGTTCAACATCCGTACCTCACCTACCTTAGGGAATACTATCACTGCCCGCGCTGTGCAATGGCAGCGGTTCCTCGGCACGCTCTCATTTATACACCCATAAGGGCGAACGCCAAGAGGCCTCAACACCAGGGCAACAACACGATGGTTTGTACGGAGTAGTTACATAACTATAGCTTCAACCAGCCAATGAACGGTCGATAGTGCTAAGCTTACCAATGAACATTAGAGCTGAACAGCCGTTGTGGCGGGTAAATGTGATGGTAGTCAAAGTCTATGGAAGAACGCATCTGCAATACGTCATTCTAGGTGTCGTGGTCATTTGCTCGAGAATCAGGAAGCAATTCATAATGCTTGAATCAATTCTTTGCTGATTGCGAATGCCTGAGCACCGTCCAGGGCCCTAGTGGTATTCAATGGGGTCATGTCGTCGTTATACTTGTTTATCTATTCCCGACCACCAATATGTGCGTTCGTTGTTTCCCCCCTCTCTCAGCCATGTGGCATTCTGCCGTTGGGACGACACAACCCACACCAACCACCTGCAGCCGAATCATCCAACCACCTCCTACTATAATACACGAGTGCCTAAATTGCTGCCCGAGCAGTGAGCACCCAAGCATGTCAAGGTACTACTAGACAAAGATTAGTTCTCCGCATATGGGGCCCCTGGGGAAGCCAAGCCAAGGTAACAGTAAGGTCTCGTCACGCTGGTGTACGCATTTCAAAAAGACCAAATGCATATGCCTTCATGCCCACTTTCGCCTTATGGATCCGGAAAGTTCTCGATCGTTGAAGCTTGCACAGGCAGCAAATGAACTACATGGTCCCGCAAACCACCATCAGCGTATCATCAGCTTTCAGTGTAGCACCATTTCGGTGGCACGTAACCAGCCGCCTCGAACTTGAGTCTCATTCGCCGCCTGAGTGTACAAATTCGTTCCCTCACATGCTGCTCCGTCCGACCTGGCAATGTGTCCAAGAGAGGCTCTATAGCAGGATCCCTGTCTTTCCGTATCGCACTCAGCAGTACTTTGTCTTCGCTCAAGTACCAGCCATGCTTCGAAACGTAGCAAGGCTCAGCAGCAATCTCTTCATTCATCCGCTCAATGGACTGCAAGAAGAGTGCCGTCTGTCGTTGTTGCGCTTTCTGATGATCAATGGCCTCGGCTTCGGCTGCTTTGCTTCGTTCAAGGCGTGCCTCCTCGTATCGTCTTGTCGCTTTCGCATCGTCGCTCTGCGATGGTGCTATGTCACGCCTCCGTGGCTCTTCTTCAACGTGTCTTTGTCTCGCGTTGCTGGTTATGGCTTGTAATTTATCCATACCTCCTTTCAGATTTTTTCGTAGCTTCTCGAGAAGCGTTCCCAGCCTCAATTGGTTATCCAGACCTTGTCTTCGTTTCTTGGCTTCCTGACTTTCGTCCAGATCCGAATCCGGGGCCTTCTTGGAGAGTAGTTCTGCCTTTAATACTGTTTGCAGCTCCTGTAGACGATGTGTGATGTGGAGTGGAAGCTGAAGGGTGCAAATCATGAACGACCCTGGCCCGTAAACCTTCTCTGGATATCCCTCGCGCCGCTGAGATCCCCCCAAGAGATATGCCTCCTTCAAACAGAGGAGCAAGAGCGGGAACAATTTGGTCCGAAAAGCTTTCATCGAGGCCGTCAGCTTGCGTGACGAGTTGGTCGCCCCTTCATGTAGGCGAATGATCTGGTTCGTCCCTGCGATGGTAGACCTGAGCAGTTCCTTGATCTCATCACCG
>JADHZA010000116.1:0-54213 GCA_018831705.1 Torrubiellomyces zombiae
GCTGTGTATTCTCCGCAAGTTTCTAAACTCCTTCTCCGCCCACAGCTTCACCATCTTTCGGTTATTCCCCTTGTCGAAGCCGCCTTTGAACCTGTGCTCTCCCGTGATGTAGCGCTCACGATCTTTGAAGACGAGAATGGCCGTCTTGTACACCTTGATGGCCCTCTGAGTCGTCTCTCCGGTCTGGTCGTTGATGAGGACCGAGCCGTAGACGTTGGCCTCTTTTCCTGTGCTGATTGCTCCGTGGACTTCACTCACGGCGCCGCGGTTGATCATCTGCAAGAGAATCATGCGGGTGCGTTGATCCAAGACGAGCTCGCTCGTGGCCCGATCTGCCTTGTCCTTGTCCTTCTCGTCGGCTTGTTTGACATTGTCTAGCCTGATCTTCGCCGCATGCCTCGACAATGAGGCGATCTGATCGTCTATTCTGGAGAATGTGTTGGCTGTGGCCTTGTGCTGGCCCTGACCAGACAATGGAGCTCCGTCGTAGTGGTCGTGTAGCGGCCGTTGACTGTTTCGAGTCGTCACGGCGTCCCGATCGTCCTCGTAAAACAGATCATCGTCACCATCAAGGTCTGAATCACCCTCGTCGACTTGGTCGTCGCTGTTGAACTGGTACTCCTGCTTCCCGATACTGGTATTGTGGCCATCTGCTGAGGATTCGATTTGAGACGCATGCGGGGCAGGCTCGTTGTAGCCCTCGTTCGCAGTATATGTGTAGGGCGGCTCGTGCGGTGCCGCCGCAGAAGCAGCTATGTTAGCGTCTTCAGGCATGTCTTGGACTGCTGTTGAGGATAGGTGATCTGGCAACTTGATGATAAAAATGAAGAGAACGAACGGTGACGAGTGATGTTGCCATCCAACAATTTACTAGTAGAAAGAGGAGGGGCAATTTTTATAAAGTTAGGTAGGTAGCTGTATATCTTATCTTGGACTCCCCCTCCATGGGCGCCTAATGAGTCAACGATTTTGCCGTGTCAGGCATGGATGACTCATCTGCTTCACCAAGATAATGCTCCGTTTGCTGGCACGGCTGGCTACATGTAGGCTCTTGTCACTATTATGTCTACCTGCTTGCTTCTGTCAAACACTGGCAACGTGCAACCCCACGAGCAGGATCGCTATTGTGCGCTATATCCGACTGGTTGACACATCTCTTGGTGACAGCTTCCCAGTGTTACCTTGGTCATAGGGCGTCACTGTGATTCATATCACTTACTTCCGGATCGGATGGCCCGATAGCATTTGGCTGGGAGTCCACCCCAAACATGGGGGTGATACTAATTTTGTTCTTGCTGACTCCGAGGGTGATTTCACGAGCAAATCGAGTCATATGTATGTGGATGTAATTCAAGCCTGAACAACATGAGGATTTCCTAAGATGAATAGTACGAGAAGGAGCAGCTTAGGATAATGGTCAGATCGGTCTCCAAAAGAATTCCTCAGTTGTATGAACTTCCAGGATCCTCCGAGATCTATACACATCTTTGACCCTGGCGTGTTCACCTTGCTTATATCTTTCACGTTGTCTGTACTTACATACGTCTGACAAGGATTTTAAACCTGACCTGACCCCCTCAGCTGCTTTGCAATGCTATAGCTCAAAGATCAACACGAGCGTTGAGCCTCAGTTGTGAGGTCGAAGGCCTTGTAGCTCGTAGTATTGGTGTTCGTTGCTGGATCCCATGCATTGTGGGATCTAGCTACATAGCCCTTAGTGTGTTGAGGACTTTGCTTATGAGATTTGCATATTCGTAAGAAGTATAATATTTGCTCGCCTTCTTGTTCGTCTAGATGGTATTCTAATGTCGAAGAAGGAAAAAGAAAAATGCTGAGATAACGAACCCACCAAAAATCCCGACGTGCTGGTCCAACGCTTTACAGTATATACAAGGTGCGAACGCAGTATTGAACAAATTTGTGGTGAAAAACAGTCAACGACGGAGCTTGTTGCCCGCCTATTTGATGTTGAGCTTGCTTCACATACGAAGACGATCCTCTACAAGAAGAAGAGAACAGCAAACAAGGTCGACATCATGGCCCTGGAAAGGCCATGAACAAGCTGGGCCGCATCGCCTTTGACTTTGCCGCAGCACGGTCTATTGTACGTGACGTTGTTGACGCGCGCAGCGGCTTCAAAGACGGAGCCGGGAGGAGTTCCATAGTTGTAATAGTCGACGTGGAGGACGTTGGGGGCGCGGCCCCAGTCGGTCCTGCAATTGTTGGCAGCGAGCCCGAGGCTGCCGTAGCCTGTGGCGCTGTTGGTCTCGTTGAGCAATGATACGGCGGGCACCAGGAGGTGTACGCCAAACACGTTGAACTCAACATTGAGGTTATGGTTCATCAGGTACAGACGCTTGCGAGCGTCCTCGGGCTTCAGGTTCGGCGGACGCTGCACGCTGCAAGGGAACTTGCGGTCCAGAGGGTCAAACGGCGTTTCCCACATCTGCGAAAACTCGTCGAGAAGCCAGGGATACTTCTTCTGGTCGGCCGAGTAGTCGAGGAACATGATGACCCGCTTGCCGCGGAGGATTAAATCTCCCAGCGTGGGCCAGTCGTCGAGCGACATGGGCAAAAAGGGAGCCTCGTAGACGTATCGTAGGATGCCGGTGCTTTCGATGTACGGTGCGTACAGCGACGGATTGGAGTAGTTGCCATTGCCGAGCAAGATGGTCACGACGTCGAAGGGATGCGTGTCTACCCATTCTCTCACCTGCGTGAGCCAGTCGGTGATGGGACCGGCGTCGAGGAGTTCGCATTTAGTGTGACAAAAGTGAGGGACCGTCCCGTTGGTAGGCCATTGTATCTGACCCTGCAAGAATCGAACGCCGTCATCAAGCTGTGCCTTGACGGAAAGCTCCTGATTCGATGCCGAGTTTCCAGGTCTCACGAAGGGGGAGTTGTGACATCCGACCTCGGTGACGTTGCTGTACTTGCGCGTGCAAAATTCGACATAGTTGTTGCAGGGTTGCGTGTTGACCGGCATGGACGAAGTTGCTGTCTGCGTAAGATTGGAGGCTGTGGTCATGGATCCTGTTGACAGCTGGCCTTCGGTCGAGTTGTTGCTGCCGGTGAGCGTGATCTTGGATGCAAAGGTCTGATAGGAGCCTGTGGGAGGCCCAGTCGCAAACGTGACCTCTTCCGTCCTCGTGCCCGTGAAGAATTCAAGCTGGGATGTCGCAGTGTAGCTGACAACCTGGGCTGTAGTGTCGGAAATGAGCCACCCGAAGGCGCTGGCGAGCAGCGCAACTGGAAGCCTCATGATGATGTCTGAGGTCGATGCATGTGATTGTCGGAGCAGCCGTTGAGTGCGCCGTCACCACGACCCCACGCTGGCCTGCAGGTGAGCCTTGGGAAGGTCGCGAGGGCGAAGACGCAACAATGTGTACGTTGATGGCGAAAGATGGCGATATGGAGAAGCTTCTGGATGCTGAGGAAGGACGTTACAAGTTGTTGCAGAGACAAACAGATTTGGAGACTGAATTGCGAGGTCGGCCAGTTGGGGTGGATGCCCAGCGGGGCGATGTTCCCAGGATCGACGCAGCAAGAAGCCAGCCGTGAGGTTTTGTTAGTCGGTACTTTGCAGGTAGGGGCTGCTCAACGGATGGAAAGCCAAGGAAGGCTTGAATGGATGAGTGGAGTGGGCAAGGCACAAATGCATGCATACGATCTGGATCGGGTCGTCACTCTCTCGAGGTCCCCTGGCCGATCAATGTGCGTCGCCGTACAAGTATTAATAGGGAGTGGCGTCCTCCGTATAAACCATGTAGACCTGATCCAAGCAGATGCTTGCACAGCCTGGCTCGCATCGAGAAACGTGGACCGTTGACGGTGGCAGACTTTAGCGCCTTAAGGTTACGGGGTTTCCAGGCAACACCTCGTAAAGAAAAGATTTTCTCAAACGTTCCTCAACTACTGGTGATTTTCATAGCGAGTCAATTTTCGTATTTGCGCGGAATCTGGCAAGCACAGCCTCCTCTTGATTAAGAAAAAATATAATTTCTCCGTAGAAGGATCCACATCGACAAAGATGCTTGCAGGTGTTACAGGTATGTATGTACTACTGCTAGTAGCAGCTTGGCACCTTGGTTGGCGACCCACCAACACTTCTTTCCTGGTTGGACCCTTGGCGCCTCACCTGCCGAGAAGCCGACGTCAACGCCCCCCGGCAATGGAGCAAAAAAGGCCTCTTCCACCGCTGTATCGCGGCCAAGCTGCTATCATCAGCTGCTTCATCTACTTGTATCCACTGCCTGTTGATATCGACTCATTCCTCGACCAGCGGCCAGGTTGAACTGAGTATCGTTCGAGTCTGGCGTCAGCTATGCCATCGAACGCATGCTACGTCACGACTTGAAACCTGCTCGGTCAGAAGTCAGACCCCAGGTCACCCCAGGTCTCACGACGAGGACGAGGACGAGGACGACGAGGCCGACGCTCATTTACTCCCGGTGGGCTGGAACTGAACTAAGCTCTCTTCCATCATGGCTGCTCCCAAGGCCCGCCGCAATACCACCGTCATCGCTGCCGTCCTCTACCTCATTGCTCTGCCTTTCCTTATCCTGACTCTCCTGGGAAACACACGCGACGTCGCCGTTCTGCGAGATGTCTACTTCTTCAAGCTTGACGTGGCGCAAATAATTCCCATCGCCGTGTCCAATGCAAAGCTATTGAACTCGGTGGCTAGGAGCCTCGGCCTCCACGACTTTTACCAGGTTGGCGTGTGGAATTTCTGCGAAGGCTACAACGATGAGTAGGTTTAATTCGCCACGATGATGCGATGCTGTTACTCTCCCGCTGACCGTTGTGAAACTTCCTTGCAGGGGCATCACGTACTGCTCGAAACCACAGTCCATGTACTGGTTTAATCCGGTCGAGATCCTCGTCAGCGAGCTCCTTGCCGGAGCTACCATCGCCCTTCCCGCCGAGGTCAACACCATTCTCACGCTCCTTCGTGTCGGCTCTCAGATCATGTACGGCTTCTTCATGACCGGTACCGTGCTCGTTTTCGTCCTTCTGCTTGCCACGCCCTTGGTCTTGCGCACGCGTTGGTACAGCCTCTTGATATCCATTTTTGGCTTCATCGCTGGCCTTGTTCTCACCATTGCCGCCATCTTCGCTACCGTCATCAGCGTCGCCGCCAAGATTGCGCTTACCGCCCAGGACCAGTTGAACCTCAAGGCCGATATTGGTGTCAAAATGTTCGTCTTCATGTGGATCGGTGCCATCGCTACCGACCTGGCATTCCTATTCCACGCCGCCATGGGCTGTTGCTGCAGACCTCAGCGTCTGCCGAAAGCCAGCGATGACTCGATATCGAGCCCGAAGGCGAAGACGACCATACATGATCTACCGAGTTTCCTGCGAAGAAGACGTGGTGCAGCCACTTGATTTGGAGGTCGTCGACCTTTTCAACATTCTGAAATCGTGGCACAGCCAGCAACCTTGTCCGCTGCGAAGGCTTCCTCGGTGTGCCTGCCCATAGCTCGCTTTCTTTCTTTTTTTTTCCTCCTTGCTGGAGCTCTGCCGCCCATGGCATGATGGGCTGTGGTCAAACATTAGAAATCCTTCTCTTACCAAAACGGGCATGAGATTGCCCAGTCGCTGCGAAAGGCAGATGGCAGGCATACGATTCACTTTGTACATAGACAAAAGTTCAGTAGGCCATGCCCTGGAGAATGCAACCCGATGGCATTGGGACTACGCAGTAAACGGAGCTTCAATACCATGGACCAACGTGCATCTGGTTTCATACTAGTAGCTAGGAGGAGTAACAAATTCCTGGCACGTTGTAGTCGATGATCGGCCGTATGAATGTATGTGCGAGTGGTTGGAAGCCTAAGGTGAGCAAGGTGAAGAAGATATATCGCCGTGCTATTGCTTACTATGTGTATGTAGTATTAATATGTAGAAATCGATATGGGGCGATGTGTGCGGCTGACTTGGTACTGTAGTCCATGCTGTGCAACGTCTCACGTCTTCCTGCTAGTCGCCAATCAAACCGCCAGGCTGGCGTGAGAAAACCTCTAAATGCGGAAGGAACCGCAACGCCAGGCATGCTTCCCGTCCCTTACATGCATACAGACACAGATACAGCCCTTCTGATGTCTCACTCGTTCCATCGCCATCAATCCATGTATGTATGCATGCTTCTGCCGTACCTTGATCTCGACCCGCGTCAGAGGCACGTGAATCTTAAGGAGCTGCTAGTGTCTCAACTGCTGGTCTTCCGTCAGCACTAAGAAACGAAGCGAAAACTCACGCTTCCCTGCTATACGTGGACTCCGCGCCTGAGACGATGGCAGCTTGCGTACAGCCAGACTAGCTGCTCAGCCGCTCCCCTGCTTGGGCTATGTACACCGATCATGGATGCTCGTCTTCTCCTCGTCCTGCTGTGGAGGGCGGACAACGGTCCCGATTTGTGGATTACACGCAGCCGCAGTCTTCATGCAGGTTAACTTTCTTTGGCGTCCAGCTCCAGCATGGATGAGCCCGATCGACAGTGAGGCCTCGTATGTACTCCCCAAATACGCCTCGAGCTAATCGTGCAACCCAGGGCTGCGCGTACGCTCCCGTCATGTTAATTATTAATGCTCTTGTTGTGCTACTTGGGGCGTTTCCTGACATCACCCATTTACCCATCGAGGTCGTGTTACCCATCTGCACCTATCGCAAACTTGTCAAATCGCCGCCAACTGCCCCGACGACTTTTCTCACACGACGCCAGCATCTCTGGATACTAATTCAGCATGTTCATCATGCAGTGAGCCCGATTCTTGCTATGCGCCACCGTTTGGACGACGAGCATGGAGCACTATGCAAGGAGAGCGACGGACAGAGAGCCTGGGGCATGGACCGCTCCTGAAAACTATCAGCACTTTTCCTACCGCATGGAGGACCAGGTTCCGAGCGAGAACACAGGATTTGGAACCAACGAGAGATACGTCGGTCGCGATCAGTTCGCCCCTTGGACTCCTTCTCGCTATGCAACAAGCTCTACCGATGTTCAAAGTCATGGCGCTACGGCAGCTTTGCCGCCTTCCTGGTCTCCCTGTGTGGGCTACCCCAGCAGCGGTAGTCATGGAACCACGTCTCTTTACAATACAGCCTCATCGCAACATTATTCGCCCATCACTGGTAATGTTGCAGACTCTTCGAACTCACGGCAACACCTTGCTTCAAATGAGAGGGGGGAGCAAGAGTTCCGCACCTCGCTATTGCGATCTGCGGCCCCCATGGGCTTGAGATCTCATTACCAACCAGTTTCTATGCAGGAGCCGGTTTCGCAGATCTTGGACATCACCTCGACACTCGGACCCTCGTCGCTGCAGCCGGATGACCCTTTCATCAAGGAGATGCAGACCCGCGAGGCACACGGCAACTTAACGGGAGGTCTAGGGCAAGGATTTCGACCGGCATCACGACTGCGAGAATCCGACTTGCTTTCTCCGGCCATCTCGGTCCGCCGTACCTTCACACAATCTATTGCACGACGCATGTCTTCAAGAGCCTCTCGAAGGCAGGATACGATACGGTCCAAGGGTCAAGATGAAGCGAACAGGAGAGGTGAAATCATTGAGGTAATCACGGAAGAGCTTGCGAATGCCGACATTAGTAACATAGAAGGATCCGACATGTTATGGGATCCCGAGTCTAGCAGAAAAGACTCTGAGGGTCGCATCTTCTACCCCCGGCCGAACTGGAAACCATTCACCATGCGCTGGCCGTATCTCTCATCCCTCATACTCCTATCCATCTCACTGGCAGCGATGCAAGAGTTTTTGTACCGTCGTTACGGAACGGAGCCTCTCTTGAAGTTCCAAGATCCCGACGATGTCGACCCGGGAATGTATTTTGCGGTCAAATTTGCGCCAACTCTATCCGCAGTAGTCTATGGGGTGTTATTTCAGTTTTCGGATTTCGAAGTCCGTCGACTTGAGGCCTACTATCAACTTTCCAAGAAAGGAGGAGCCCTTGCGGCTGAGTCTATCAACGTCGACTACGTGACCAGAGTCAACTTTTTTCGCCCCATCCGAGCACTAAAGCTGGGGCATTACGCCGTGGCCGCGTCTTCCATTGCCTCTACCTTGGCCATTTCACTAGTCCCTACTTTTGCTTCCGCCTCGATCAGACTTTCGCCCGACCGACAGCAGCGAATGAGCGAGCCAGACGGTGACAAGTTCCTGCATTTCGCTGGACCATGGTGTCGGGCGCTTACGGCGACACTGGTCATCTGTGCATTGGCAGGATGTCTGCTTCTCTATCTTCTGCAGACAAGACGTTCCGGCCTACTGTCCGACGTACGAGGAATATCTGGCCTGGCGTCCATGGCTGTCGTGAGTCACATACTCATGGACTTTAAAGACATGGATACTGCCACACACAATGACATCCATCAGAAGCTCAAGTACAACCGTTATACCTTGCGAAACGCATCTCTGGCTCCTGAGAAGCAGGGTGCGTCCATCAACTCTCGCGATTTGCACAAATATCAAGACGCCCACCTATCAGAAAACCCTCATCCCCTCATGTTTCGGCCTGCAGGATGCATCCCATACATAATCGGACTTTTGGCCTTTACTGGTCTCATTCCCACGTTTCTCTTCACACCAGCAGACGCTGTTACCGAAAAGGCGCCATGGCTCGTGACAGCAATGGCAGTTGGTTTGAAGATGTGCTGGAACGCACTGGAAACCTCTGTTCGCATGATGGAGCCATATTACATTCTATCGCGGCGGCACGCGCCATCCAAAATCTTGGCACTGGACTACACCGCCCTTCCGTTCGGATACCTGCCGCTTCGAGCAATTTTCAACGGCCACACGCTGGTCTTTCTCGTTGGCTTTGGAAGCGTCATGGCCGAGTTTTTAATCATCCTGGTCACAGGCCTAGCCACCGTGGACGGCAAGGACTTTATGCTCAACGGAGCCGTGGGCACGGACGGAAACAAAGGCGACAAAGGCCAGCTCATCAACGCCGGTCAGGAGACCATTTCGTCATTTTTCGTGTCGTTTGGATTCTCGGAGTTCATCCTTCTTTACATGACCGTTGTGGCATGCATCGTCTTCATTCGTCGAAGACACCCCTTTCTCCCTCGCCAACCGAATACCATTGCATCCATACTGGCGTTTATCCACCAAAGCAAGATGCTTTACGATTTTGTAGGCACGGAGAAGCTCACCAACGTGGAAAAGGTGGAGAAACTGGGAGATGAAAAGTTGTATGGCCTGGGATGGTTCCAAGGCAGAGACGGGCAGACGCATTGCGGAATAGACCAGGAAGAACTGATGAGCGGATACAAGCATGGCGTGGATTATGCGCTGAGAAATCAGCCTTGGAATATGCAGTGGGATGTGCTCTAGACTTTGACAAGTCTATTATGCAGGTCAAAGGCGTTTGTTCCGTCTGGGAGAACTGTTGCGTCAGACACTGGGAGCATCTTGTGAGCATGAGAAATAGACATGGATTATTTGATTCACAAAATTTGAAAGACAGGGTCCTAAAAAACAGACGCTTTCTAATTGATCCGGAATATTAAGAATAAGTCGGCTTGGCGCTTTGCGCTCAATACAGTGGCCGCCGCCTGTGACTACCTACAGGTGTTCCGTCCAACGATCATACTACAAGCGCTGAGAATTAAGAATACAGAAATTCATATGCACTCTAAATCGGCTCGTCCCTCGGTTCAATCAGCACCTCATTGACAGCGACATGCTCCGGCTGCGTGACGGCAAACAAGATAGCACCAGCCACGTCCTCGGCATCCAGGACCTTGGCGCCCGTTGGTTCGCCATATTTCTTCAAGGCTTCGGGGTCGGTCGAAATGTTGAGCAGGCCCGTGTCGACATTCCCTGGTTGAATGGCAGTGACGCGGAGTCCCTTGCCAGCCGTTTCGAGACGCAAGCTTTGAAGGGTAGCCTCGACGAAAAACTTGGAGGCCGAGTAGACGCCGAGCCCGGGAAAGACCTTGCGCCCGGCGTCGGAGGATATGGCGACAATGTGGCCGGATCCGCGGGCCAGGAAGGAGGGCACGGTGGCGGAGAGGCAGTGCAATAGACCCTTGCAGTTGATGTCGACGGTGCGCTCCCACTCGTCGGTCTGGCAGTTGGCCATCATGGTGAAGTACATGACGCCGGCGCAGCTGATGAGCATGTCGACGGGGCCGAGGGTTTCCGTCGCGGTCTTGATGAGAGCGTCGACTTGGTCTTTGCTCGTCACGTCGGTGCGCTGAACGAGGATCTTGCCGCTGCAGGCGGAGAGGCTTGCCTTGACTTTTTCGAGCTCGTCGGTGCGACGGGCCGCGAGCGCCAGATGGGCCCCTTCGCCGGCAAGCTTGCGGGCCACGGCGGCTCCGATGCCCGAGGATGCCCCTGTGATGACGGCGACGCGTCCGGATAGACGGCCTTTCTTCTCGTGGGCTGCGAAGCCGTTCGTCTGAAGTCGACGAGGTGGATGAGGCAGCCAACCACGGGCGAAGAAGTGTCGCGCGTACGTCTCCCAGAGCTTCCTGTCGATCTTAGGCCGTTGCACGCCGTACAGATCTAGTGCTGGCTGGGTTGCGTCGTCCTTGAGCACCGTGATGCAAGCTAGCGTGTCAACGGTGGGCATGCCACCTCGCAGAATATCTACGGTGAAGGGGTCGTCGCCTCCGCGGCCAGATCCGCGCTTCTCTTTCCACGCGGCCACCCATTCGTCCCATCCGAGCTTCTTAGTCGGATACCCAAGGGCGGTGAGGTTGTCGAAGATAGCATTGGTCGGCACGGGATCAGGGTCGCCGAGGTGGTAGAGCCGCTGCTGATTGTCTGGGTGGTTAGCGAGTGTGATGATGGCCTTGCTGACGAAATCGACGGGCGTCATTTCCGCCAGCCAGCCGTCTACTTGCGGGGCGTAGCCGAGATGCAATGATTCGACGATGAGGGCGTTTTGCAGATCGTACGTGTTGGTTGCTCCTGTGACGCTGTGACCGCTGATGGTTCCTGGTCGATATACTTTGACGGGGATGCCTCTTCGGCCGGCTTCATAGACCAGCATTTCGGCTACCCATTTTGTCTGCCCGTACCCATCTGGGAGTTTTGTGGGAACGTCGTTGATGTCGAGCATCGCCTCTTCGGTCCAGCCCTGCTTGGAAGGGGGCAATACGCCGTTGGTGGAGATGTGATGTACGGTTGCGCCGCCACGCGCCGCCAACCGCAGTATCTCTCGCGTCCCGCCTACGTTGGCATTTCTCAACGCAGCGTAGGGATAGACCAGATTGACAGTTGCCGCAGCGTGGATGATGACCTCGACACGAGAGGCCAGCTGCTGAAACGCCTCAGGAGAAAGACCGAACCGATTGCGTGCCAAATTACCGGGCACAATCTCCATGCGATCTAGCATGGTGTCGTCCCAGATGCCGAGATCGATCAAGTTCTTACGAATTCTGGCCATTCCTGCTGGACGACAATCTGCCGTCGGGTCTGTGAATCGAATCAGGCATAGAATGTGAGCCGAGGTGTTTTCTATGAGGTACTTCAGAAGAAAAGCACCCAGATATCCTGTGGTGCCGGTGAGTAGGACAGTGTCGGCGTCATTGAGCCTGCGTAGCGGCGTCCCATTCGATTTGATATCTTCTGGAAGTGCCGAGTCGGCGGCCAGGACGGAGGGCAAGTCAGCTTGCACGGCGGCTGTGTGACCATCTCGAGCCGCTCGAACGGCGTCCAGGTGACCGTCCAGTGTCGGAGTACCAGCCAGAGGGGCGAGAGGCACGGGGAAGCCAAACGTTCTCGTCAGGCGTCCAGCAAGATCTGCCAGAATCAAAGAATGCCCGCCCAGGTCAAAAAAGTTATGGCTTTGTGAAATCGCGCTGGCGGGAATGTTGAGCGAAGCAGCCCACATCTTGATAATGGTGTCCATCTTGATCTTGGTATCGTGCTCCTTCTTGGCATTGATGATGGGCGTCTTAGGCGAAGGTGGAGGTGGCAATGCCTTCAGATCGGTTTTCCCCGATACTCCGTGTGTAGGTAGGGAGTCGAGCTCGACCCAGATGGTTGGGATCATGTAATGCGCCAAGTGATCGGACAGAGCTCTTCGGGCAACAGGGCTGTATCCCGAAGCATCAATGACAAGGTTCGTTCTGCTCCTAGCTTCCCCCTTATCAGGAACTACATAGGCCACCAATTGCTTGTCTAGGCCGTCACCACGAGCAACGACGGCGCAAGCACGCACAGCCAGGTGCTTGATGATGGTAGCCTCGACGGCACCTGGCTGCACCGTATACCCACGGGTTTTGATCATGCCACCGACTCTGCCCGTGATCTCAAGCAGGCCTGATGGAAGTAGACGAGCCATGTCTCCGGTTCGATACATGCGAGCATCGAGGAACGTGGTAAAGGGGTCCATCTGGAACGCCTTGGCCGTGGTTTCGGGCAAATTGAGGTAACCTCGAGCGAGCATGTCACCGCCGACATAGAGCTCTCCGCTTGTCCCAACATCGACTCTGTTGCCAACCTCGTCGAGGATGTAGATGAATTCTGGTTCCATGGGCGGACCGACGGGGCAAACCCGAGCCTCGTAGTCGATGAAGGTCTTGATATCGCCCGCAGCTACCTCATGTGTTTCACTTGCGCTGTAGACGTTGAGAAACCTAACGTTGGGGAGCGCATCAAAGGCACGTCGGCAAAGATCGGTCGTTACCACCTCGCCATTGAGCCAGAGCGACCTTAGGTGAGGTAGTGTGTCTGATAGACTGGTGTGATGGGCCAAGACGGTTGCGAGAAGTGTAGGCGTCATCAGCGTGTCTGTGATGCGACGCGAGGCCAGATACTCAACCAGGGCTACCGGGTCGTAGCTCGCAGCATCGGGGACAGCCACCGTCGTAGCTCCTCGCAAGAGCGGCCGTAGCATCTCCCACGTGAAGAAGACGTTGCAAGCAACCCGATCGCCGGGCCCGAGGTCACTCAGTTGGAACCTCAAATCATAGGAACGAAGAGAGGCTCTGTGCGGATTGGCAATGCCCTTGGGTCGGCCGGTGGTGCCAGATGAATATGAGACGAAGGCCAGACGATCGACATCATCCTCGGCAGGCAGAGGTGGTTTCGGCTCGACGAGAATGGGCGCATTGGCGCCGACCGACATTTGCGATTCATCGATGACGATGACGGGAATGTCGACATGGTTCAGACTGGCGGCATGGGCCTTTTGCGTGACGATGACAGTCGGGCTGGCATCCTCAACAACGTCGCGTAGAAGGGCTGCCGGGTAAGCCAGCTCGAGGACAAGATACGCGCCACCCGCTCGGAGGGCAGCCAGAGAAGCGACGACATAATCGGTGCTGCGACTCATGAGCACACCGACGAGGCCATCGCGACCAACACCGTATTGTCGTAATCGATCGGCCAGTGCCCATGTCTCGCTATCGAGGGCGGCGTATGTGAGGGTTCGCTTCTCGTCCTCGACGGCAACGTTGTTGGGTGTAGCCTGCGCCTGTTTCTCGAACAGGGCCGCCAGATCCTTGGAGACGTCGAGGATGGCCATTGTGTCTGACAGGCCACGCGCGTTGTGCCAATGTCGATGAAGAGTGAACAATCGAGGTGAGGATTTTCCTTTGGCGGGAGAGCGAAACTGTTGGAGGTGGACTATGCCGATATAGGCCGATGGCCCAACGTCGGTGGCGCTCGGACCTCAAA
The DNA here is from genome assembly GCA_018831705.1 of Torrubiellomyces zombiae. Taxonomy (NCBI): domain Eukaryota; kingdom Fungi; phylum Ascomycota; class Sordariomycetes; order Hypocreales; family Ophiocordycipitaceae; genus Torrubiellomyces; species Torrubiellomyces zombiae. The sequence goes on from JADHZA010000116.1 coordinate 13,665, forward strand.
GTCTGCTGGACAAGTTTTGGTAACCTCCAATGGGATACCAAGGCGTATTGAGAGGACGTCGCACGTCGAACGCCTGTGAAGAGCTAGAGGTTCTGCATCTCAAAAATCATGGTTGACCCAACTTCGCTTGGCGCATGAGGTCAACATAATTTCCTCGGCTGCAGGTCCGGTGGAGATCTTCTGTTAGTTAACCTACCTGTATCTGTAAGGATGCACTACACCCAGAGTACTTGCATGTACAGCATGAAACCCCGCTGCCACGAGGTATCTCAAACACGGGCGTGCCAACATCAGAATGCGAGACATCTACCCGGTTTCGATTCCTAATTTTGCAAATGCCGAATCAGGAAGAAATGGAATTCATCATTTGCAGACAAACATGAATAGTATCCTTAGCCGTAGTTGGAGTGTAGCTACGACCACCTATGCATGCGTTGCTGTTGTATTGCAGTACCTGCATTACAACGAATAGCGACTACTAAGATTATAAGCGACAAACCGGCGGTGACAGCCCTGCCACTCCATTCATGGCTAGCGTCATCTCGAGGGCCTGGGGGGTGGTGTGGCTGTGGGCGAGACTGAGCCGCGCCAGTCACACGAGCAATTGCCTCGTTGGGGACCACCTGTAGTCTGCTGCGCTCCGAGCCTCGCTTCAACCACCTTCCTTTTCACAAGGCAAAAGTCCTACAAGTACAGCCAGCCCCAGCCATCGTCAGATTCACCACGACAGTAATTACAAGCGAGCGAGTTGACGCTACTAACCACAGGGTATCATTTCGAGCTGAAGATGTGATACCTAGAGCATGCCGATTTACAACGCCGAGAACAAGAGAAGGCGCTCACAATCGAACCTCGACATGACACATGAATTAAAACACCCGGTACTTGCTCAAAATCCCACACGCCCGAGTGACAAGTCGACGTCCTCTATCTTCACAATCTTGGTCCTGCAAATGATCTTGTGACCGGCGTAGAGAGCGACGAAGATGAGCACGCTGGCGTAGGCTGCAAAGAAGTCGCTTGTGTTCCACTTGATGAAGACAGCGAAGCCGCTGGTAATCAGAACGAAGAAACTAGAAATGACCCCGTACCACGAGAGGTACGGCTGGAAAGGCGCCATGTAGGGGAGTTCGTGGCGCGATCGACCCTGTCCTGCCAGGATCTTCATGAAACGCAAGTGGCAGACGTTGATGAGGCCCCACGCAATCAAACCCGCGACGGCCGTGATGTTGAGAAGCCAAGTGAAGACGGTCGCTCCGTTGGTGTTCAAGTTGAGAAAGCCCAGCAGGCCAAAGACGGAGCAGCAGCCGACGGAAAAGTACGGCGTGCCTCGCTTGTTCGTCCGTGTCAGGAACTTGGGCGCCAATCCTTCTTCAGCCATGGCAACCATGATGCGGCTGCCCGAGTAGACATCCGAGGCAGCGGCCGAGAGCACGGCTGTCAACAGGACGGCGTTGAGGAGATCCGGGAGGACCTGAACGCCGGCAAGCTTGGCCGTGATGACGAGAGGGGAAGCGGACCCGTTTTGGGCCGAGCTGGCAAGATCCATGTTGTCGAAGGGCACATTCAGTCCAATGAAGAAGGTGGTCAGCACGAAGAGGGTAATGTTGCCCCAAAAGGTGCGCTGAATGGCTCGTGGGATCGTCTTGTGGGGGTTGCTCGCCTCTCCCGCGCCAACGGCGACCAGCTCGGAGCCTTGATAGCTGAAACTGGCCATGACCAGAACAGACCAGAAGCCAACAAACTTTCCAGCAGAGCCGTCCAGCAGGTAGGTGTTGAAGGCGCCGGGATAGGTCCAGTACTTGAAACCGATATAGCCCTGCTTGCCGACGCCCGCGTTGACGCAGATGGCGAAGATGATGAAGCCAATGACGGTGACGATCTTGACACTGGAGAACCACATTTCCACCTCGCCAAACCAGCGGACGGGGAGCATGTTGACGCCGGTAAAGGTGACCCAGAAGACGGCGATGAAGATGCCGACATTGATGCTGTCGTTCCAATACTGAATAATGAGACCCGAGGCCGTGAGCTCCAGGGCAAAGGTGATGGCCCAACTGAACCAGTAGATCCAGCCCATGGCGAAACCAAGAGTCGGGTCGATGAAGCGGGTGGCATAGACGGTGAAGGCACCCGTGACGGGCATGAAGGCGGCCATCTCGCCGAGACCAACCATGACGGAATACATCATAGTACCGGCAAAGATGAAGGCAATCAAGAGCGAGGCCGGGCCGGCCTTGGCCAAAGCACCACCGGAGCCAAGCAGGAGACCGGTACCAAAGGTAGCGCCAATGGCAATGAACTGCAAGTGTCGGCCCTGGAGGGAGCGTTTGAGATCAGCCTGGCCGACCTCAACATCAGTCACGACCTTGTCGCTCGAGGGCACATGCTCCTGGCTGAGCCGCGCCGCCGACTTTTCCTCGGATCCCGACATGTTGCCTGTACGTGTATATTCTTTGGTCCGTTCAAGGTAGAGGAGAAGCAGTCGGCCGGAGTCTCGAGGTGTCCTCAATGCCTACCTCGCGACGTGCTGTGAGCAGAGCAGACTCGCGCAGGTCCGCAGGAGGGAGAGGATTGGGGTCAAAAGGAGGAGGAGAGAAAGCAATGCCCTTGGTGACGGCACAGGAAAATGCAACGGCAGCAATCCAGCGATAAGCGTGGGGCGCGTAAAATGCCTCTCTAGGCGGGTTATCGGCCGTTTTATGTAGGATTGACTTGAGGGGGCGCAGAGCTAGGGATGAAGTCGGCAAACACGCACAGAGCATGACAGGGTGGCAGGGCGTACTACGAATTCCCCTCAAAAAGCGCCATTAGCAGGACGCACTGACGGCTCCTGCGAGGGAATCCCTCACAGCGCCTGGAGAAACTCGGAATGGTGCATCCAGCGCAAGGTCAGTCTGGTAATCTCATTCGTTTATTCTCGTCGCCGTGTTGGGGCCAGGGAAGCCTCGAGACCCCTGTCGGCCGGTCTCCACCGGCCGAGATAGCTCCACGAACTCCGCTGACGCCCTTCCAGAACACGATTCAGCTCCGAGTTGGGCGGCGGCGGCGACAGATACCTGTATTGATAAGGATAGAGAGAGCGTGAGCGTGAGAGACGCTGCGTAGGGTTCCAGTGTAGACTCGAGTTCCAGGAAGAAAGGCCCATTGCCATCCTCGTTGGCCTTGCCTGTTTGTTCCCTAGCAAGCAGACACGGGAGATGCGAACCGCGAAGCCCCCAAGGGCGACGTGCCGATCGCTACTACGCTGACAACAGATACCCAGATTACCCTGTGTGCCTGTCTATCCCCGTCGCATCTGGGTCTCCACTCCGCCGGCCTCGGAGGTGGACGTCGAAGGGCGCTCGCTGGATCATACAAGTAGGTGCAAAGTCGACCAATATTGGAAGAGAGTGAGTCCAGCCGCATTTCATTCAATCCGCCATCGGGCCTCCCATTCTACCTACATACACAATGCCTTGTGTAGTGCGTTTCCACGTCGCCAGCTAGCGGGAACGCCTCTGGCCGCCTATGCACGCCCACATTTCGAAGCCTGCATGGAAGGCCATCTATGTAGCGCCGCCACCGCCCTGTCCTTAGTCACTGGCTTCGCCCTGAGTGTTTGACTCGTTCTCTTCCGAGTTCTACTTGCGCAGGACAGATATCTATCTATGGACGGAGTAGGGCATAATTAAACAGAGGATTGACCAAGGTTAGTCCGACAGCCTTTAGTGATATCAGTTTCAAGGTCATTGTAAACCTTGACTCAGGCACGTGGCATGTGTGCTTGACAATTCTCAAACGCCCAACCATTTGCGCCACCATCTTGTTCCCCCTCTCTCCTTTCGCAAACCCCCTGGCGCTCGATCGCTCCAGATGTTCATTACAGTGGAAGTCTTTGCCACTATTACTGTAGTACTTGGAGGCTACGGGTGCGTGTAAGGGGGGTGTTGCTCGCTTACAGCCGGCCCATGCATGTCTTATCGAGATGCTCTAATCTCAAATCCCATTCCACCAGAAGTCGGTCGCTTTCCGTCTACACGAAGTTGCACTCAGCGATCATCTTGCCCTTTCCAGGCGCGGCCGAAAGCGACCCATGTCCACCATGGTCGCCTTGTCGCGTCGCACCAAGTGCAGGTATGAACGCAACTCCAGGCCCCCGAAGCCGGAGACGATAACTGCTCTTTGACATTTGGCCCGAACCTGAACGAGGCCTGCAGCAACTGCTTCATGATCCACCCGCACTGCCGGTAGACCAATAAACCATCCCCCCAGCTATTCCTTTGAAGTTGCCAACATGGCTAGCCGTTTTCTCTCTTCCCCGGACAAATGCGCCCCATGGGCGCTGGGGCCCCGAAAACTCCCTTCCCTCGGGTTTTCAGAATCCGGGGAATGGACGCATGGGGTGATTTGGTAGACGGTGAGTTGAATAACTAGTTCCCATGACGGAGAACGACGAGACATGCGGGGGAGATTCCATGCAGAGCCATCGGCAGGCCCGGGGGTTCTGCTTGAATCTGGGGTATCCCCGAGGAAATACGGCAACTCGAGTCCTTGCACGGTCCAGGCTGAGCACGGTCAGGACTCAGGACGCACAGTCCAGCTCTCGAGGCCGGGGCGCAGCATTTGGTAGACTGCAGCCTGGGGGCTCCAGCTCTGGTTATATCTAACCTACAAGCAGATCGTACTGCTATTGAATGTTCAGACGTCCGTCATGACTGCATGTAGACTCTGGGGAAGCTGTGGCGACGTTGTGTGAGTCCCGGAGCAAGTGTCGATATTGTCGCCTCGTTTGGCTGACGGCGTTCGGGGTATTTTCGGGCCTGCGCGATTGGCCTCACCGCGGGCAGGCGCACAAAGACATTCTTTTTAGCGGGGAGGAGATTGCGGCAAGCACTCCGGAGGATCGCCCACGTGGACGACTTGTCCCGTACATGCTGTAATCACCACCATTATCCATAATACCATTTCTTCCTTGCGCTTCACACCCGTGAATTCCCGGCCTCTTCCTGCGCCTCGTCGCTCTCCATCGGTTCATATTGCCCTCATGGAATTACCACTTACTACTGGTGGTATTAGTAGTGGGAGTGATAGTAGTAGCTCAGGGCAATGCGCGAGCGCGAGATGGCCCGAGATGCGAGTGGCCAGTCTCCCACTCACCTTCTTGGGCTTGCATCACTGACACGGACCCCCTCCACCCACTGGACCGTCTTGAACGAGCAGAAGGGTCACGTGTCCTCTCTCTTGCTTCGAGATAGGTATTATTACATATTTACGTGCAAGTATGTGATAAGTAATAATACCAGGAATGGACGACTCTAAATATAGTGCAGCACAATTACCTCAGCATTCATACATGTACTACGGAGTACGGAGTACACATCCCGTGATGGGAGGGCTAACGGGGGGGTTGTTGCCTAGAAGGACCAGCAGCTAGTGGTCGGAGGCACCCTTTCAGCTTAGCGCCTCATGACTTAAATGATCACCTCCCGGCCCATCAACCCTTACTGTTCCTTCGACCCAGCCAAAGGAGCTTCACCAACCTCATTTTCGCTCCGTCAATCCCATTTTGGCTTTCAATTATACGTACTTGTGTGTAATTACCTCTGATGCTATGCACCGATTCGGAATTTATGGACATGTGTACCTACACCAATGACTGACGCGTAGATTGGCCACACATGCAAGAACCGCCATAATGGCGACACATCACAAACATGTCGACAATATATACGTATCCGTACCATGAAACATGTTACACATCCGGGCCATACAGCTGGTGCTATAGGGTGCGCGCACACACGTCGTGATGACTTCCGAAACTGGGCACATCAATACTCCGAGGTATTGCTTCCGCATGCTTCCATCGGTCGTGGAGACCCCTGTGCAGATGGAAGCCTGATCCGCTCTGCTCCCTGGGGAGGCAGTCTTGCCATCGGTCAATTTGTGACAGCAACAAATAAGCTTAAGTCAACCAGAAATCCATAGGCGCAATAACAGTGAACAATGGGGCAACAGTCATTTACGGCCCTGTACAGCAATATATCTGCGACGACCTTTACTGTCTTGGCGCCCCGAACCGCCAGGGCCGCAATCCTTCATTGATGATCTTGTCTTCAAAAGGCAGTCTTGGCATCTTCTTCATCTGTTTCAAATGTGCGCCGCCTTCTCTTAATACCAAGCTGGAATTCCATTTGCCTCGTTCTCAAGATGCGTCAGCTGGTCCTTTCGCTCTTCCTCAATCCTTTGGGATGGAAGAGACGTGTGAGAAAACGATGCTTATCTCGACGGCAAGTCCTCAAAGCCGCTTTGCCGTCGACATCAACATCTTTATATGCTTGTCGACAACCCGATGAAGAACCCAAGGAAGACGTATTATGACGGATGTTCGCTTCTCACGACATATTCGATCTCCGCCAGTGAGACGGCATGGCCATGGCGCGCCTGATACACGTCAAAACCATCAGCATACTACTACTACAACTTCTCACCTTGCTCGCCACACTTGTCAGCGGCGTGCCCCAGCATCGAATACGTGTCTACAACGCGCATGGCCATTCCTCGGCTGATACGGTCCGCGAATTCCATCGCCGCCTGAACGTGCTGGTGCCAAGAGCGAGGCAGAAGGTGGTCTTGTTCGAGACATCCAAATCCCTGAATCGGGTATGGCCGGAAACCCTGGTGAGCTTGTAAGTACAGAAGAAAATAAGAACCTTATAGACCAAAAGTCGTGAACCCAGAAATAAGTTGAGCTGACGCTTTTGGTCTTGAACTCCGCCAGTGGCGAAACGAATCAAATCAGCGCCAGAGATCTTGGCCTACAGGCCGCCGAAGATGTCGATCATGAGCGAGGTCATTTGCAGACTCGCGACAACAACTTGACCAAGCGCAAATCGAGCGACAGCAAAGCAAAAGATGCCAAGGCAAGCGACAGCAAAGACAAGGAGGCCAAGGAGAAGGACGATAGTGCAAAGGGGTTCGCTCAGAACCAGCAACCGAGCGGCGCGAGTTATCCCGTAGGCTTGGACCTCACGTGCCACAATTGCTACAACAGGGGTCATTTGGACTTTCGTATCATCGCAGAAACCCCCGGCGACGCAGACGATATCAGCAAGGCCTTTGGCCAAATTGAGGGCAACGTCAAGAAGCTCGAGAAGCAAGTGGTCGCTTACGCCAAGTACAAGATCAAAGCCAAGGCCAAGGAGATCAAAGACAAGGTCGAAGACAAGGCCAAGGAAATTAAAGACAAGGTCGAAGACAAAGCCAAGGAAGTCAAAGAAGACGTCAAAGAGGAGGCCAAGGAGGTCAAGGAAGACATCAAAAAGGAAGCCAAAGAGATCAAGGACGACGTCAAGGAGCAGGCGAAGGAGGTCAAGGACAAGGTCGAAGACAAAGTTCAAAAACCCAAAGACAAACTCAAAGGAAAGTTTAAAAGCATATTTGGCAGCAGGAAACAAGACGATGCTACGGAGGACGGAACGGTGGAGAAGCGGGCAGATGATGAGGCAGAAGATATCCCGCCCAAACCTCACTTCAACGCTAGGGAATTGATCCCCGTGCTGCCCGGCATTTCTGCAGAACTCACGCTAAACGAGTTTGAGACGTACATCAACTGGACACTTCGTGCATCCGCGAGCTTGAGCTACGCCTTTCCACTTTATCGTGTTCCCTACGTCGGCGTCAGCTTGAAAAGAAAAGGGAAAAATGCCGTTGGACAGGCCAAGGGAGAGAAGGCCGGCAATACGGGCGACAAAGGCGAGAAGGGTGATAAAGGGAAGGACGACAAGAAAGAGAACGACGGAAAGAACGACACAAAAAAGAAAGACGGGGAATCGGAGGAAACGGCGGCAACGGAGCTTATGCTAGGACTGGTCATTGGCGGCGACCTGCTGCTCAGCGTAGGCGGTCACATTCACCTCACCGGCGGCTTTCATCTCCGACTGGACAAGCAAACAAGGATACGAGTAGGCTTGTTCGCGGATGAGCCGTCCGGGATCATGTCGTGAGTTCTCCCAGATTGTGATTTTCTCCGTCTCAAATTTGTCCGTCTGGCCACTTACGCAGCAGCAACACAGACATGGGGGACCCGTCGCAGACGTGCCAGTCTACGTGGTATCCGGTGCCGTCGAGATCAAGGCAATTCTCCGATTCACCATCTCCATCGGCTTCGCCTTCAACACGGGCGGTTTTGCCAAGATCGGCAAGGCAGGCTACGGGGCCGGTATTATGTCAGGCATCGACGTCGACTCGGCCGAGATGAAGATCAAGGTCAGCAAACAGGAGGAAACAAGCGCGAAGAACAACACGTGCAAGGGCGTTCGCGTCCGTCAAGAGCTGAGGCTCCAAGCCGCCGCCTCGGCTGCCGCTACGGTTGCGCTCGGCGGCAAATCACCCGGGCCGAAGGCGACCAAGAGAGTTGAGTTTTATAAAGAGCTGATCAGAGACAAGTGCCACTCGCAGACAAAGACTCGAGGGACGACGAGGCTCAGGACCATTCCGACAATACTCATGGCTCGCGCCGATGATGATGTGTCCACGACGTCGACCGTCATCAAGCAGAATCAAACGGTCATCACTTGCGCCTCGTTCTCTATGACCAGGTGTCCTTCGCATCTGCGCAAGACGACTCTGCAACCAATTAAGCGGACTTACAGGACCACCGTCTCGCCCGGAGCTACGGTGGTCTGGGAGACGACTCCGGGCCCGACCCGGGTGGTCACCTCGGTGCCGTTTCCCCACTACGCCACTACGCTCCCGGTCGTTGGTAAAAATAATAGTAGACATGGATAACTGGCTTACCTGGAATTTCTTTTTAGATTATGTGTATTCTCTTCTTTTCTTAGAACAAGACTTACATTTCATTGTTATAGTGTATAGAGATACTTAGTCAATACCCATGTTCCGTCGGCCTTTGCAGAGGTTACCGGCTGCAAGAGATGATTCGTGAGCAAGCTGGAGGATGTGATTGACCGAAGAGACAACTTCCAGACGATACGGAAACAAGCCAGACATCCAGTCAGCGTTCAATGGTGCCATCACTCGTCAAAGCCCAGCGAGACATACCAAAGGGCCCGATAGCGCGGCATCACCGTTGTATCCATGCCTGACGTCGAGGTCGTGGGAGCATCGCCTCCTACAGCAGGTTCTCCATACTTCTCGATGATCGATCCGTTCTCGGCCAGAGCGGTGATTTGTGTTGAGTCAATCAGTTTTTTCTGTTGCGTCAAAGCTTATGTCAATGCACTAGTCTCTTGCCACTTCACCTACCCGAGAAACCTCATGTTACCTGCTTGCCTGTGTCTTCAAGTATGCACAGGCAAAGCAGTGCTCATTTATCTCTGTATCTGTCAAGCAGCTCGTACAACTGGGAAAGAACAGCACCCGCTGTTGCCTCATGGTCATATCGTCTGCAACTTCCTGATCGGGATATTTCAAGCTGCGTCCCTGCCCCTAATTTGTCTGTGGGCTTGCCCATTGTCTCCTTCTGCCCTGCCGACCGGTATCTGGTGCATCTCGCATACACAAACGGCACAGGAATCGGCTTTGCCTTCCTTGGAGTCTTGATGAGCACCATTTGAGGGGGAAAAGTCCGGGCAACCGGTTCACTTGCCTGTTTCAAAAGCTGCCTTTAGGTAGCAACCTATGAGCAACGATGAGCTTCAACGCCATCCACTTCCATCATTGATACCACGTCGCTCTCGAAAGCGAGCGTCGACACATCGAAGCTATGGCGGAAGATGCCGACAGCTATGTAAATGCTGACCAACAGGAGCGAGGTGATGGTCAACCGCACCGGCAGCAGGCACCACACAACATGGATGGCCAGAACGAGTCGCAAACACGGCAGCCCTCGAATCCCATGTCGTCACAGTATAGCCAGGACGGCAGTGAAAAGCTTACCTTTGATCAGGCGTTCAAGGTCGAAAACCCAAGATACAATGACGTGTGGGCGGCTATTTTGGTATGGTCCAGCTCATCATGCGTTCAACGTCGTCAACATTGGTTGCTTTGCCCAAGGTCCTAGCTCTGCTGACGAAGCACTTTGCATTATCAGTTCTTTCTCGTCATTGCCGCTTTAGGCGTCGTCTCGGGTCTCGTGATCCACGATTACTCAAAGGACCCTGGCGAAGGTCCAGACGAGACACCCAGCCACTTCGCCGTCAACATTGTCGGCCTGTTCGTCCTTGGGGTGGTCGTGGCCTTTGGGCTCTCCTGGTGCTTCCTCTGGCTTGCACGTCGCTTCCCAAAGACGTTCATCTGGTCCGCAGTCATTTTGAACGTATGCTTGCCTATCGGGATCGGTACATTCGCCCTCTGTAGAAAGGCTTGGTTGCCTGGCGCTGGGTTCCTCGCCTTCGGACTGTTCTGGGCCTGTGTCTTCTATACATGGATACCCCGAATCCCTTTCTCGGCTCTCATGCTCAAGACCAGCATCGACGTGAGCAGAAAATACGGCCACGTCTACATCGTGAGCATGATAGGAGGGCTCGTCGCCACCATCTTTGCGGCCTGGTACGCGCTACTATTGGGCGCCGTCATTGCCGTTTGGTGGCCGTCTGAACAAAGCACGAGGAGCTGCGACAGTTTCTGGAAATGCAAGGCCACGTTTTTCGGATACTTTTTATTCATCACGTTCGCCATGTTCTGGATCTCGGAATGGCTCAAGAACACGATTCACACCATTATTGCTGGTGTGTTCGGTTCGTGGTACTATTGCCCACATAACTTCCCCAGCGGCGTAACTCGTGGTGCGACAAAGCGCGCCCTTACCTATAGCTTTGGTTCCATCTGCATGGGCAGCTTAATTGTGGCCATCATACAGATTCTTCGGGAACTGTGTGCTGTGGCCCAGGGACAGGCTGCTGCCCAGGGCAACGGGTTCGGCGCAGTACTCTACTTTCTCTCCTGGTTCGCGAACTGGCTCCTCTCCCTGGTGCAATGGGCTCTCGAGTGTCTCAACGCATACGCCTTTTGCCACGTTGCTCTCTACGGCAAAGCGTTCGTACCAGCTGCCAGAGATACCTGGAGAATGTTCCAGGATCGCGGTATCGACGCCCTTGCCAACGTGAGTGCTCGCCAGCCAGTCCCCCCAATACCAATCGCTGACGGAAGATACATGTAGCAATGTCTCATTGAATCCGTGCTCTCGCTCGCTGCCTTAGCCATCGGTATCTTGGCGGGACTCCTCTCTTGGGTATACTTGATCGTCACGAGACCGGCTTACAACTCCGAAGACGACCTAACGGTTGTGATGATGATATTCGCAGTGGTCGTTGGGCTCCAGCTCTCACGCACCTACACAGCGCCCATCTCGAGCGGGATCGACACCATCTTTGTCGCCGCCGGCTGGGATCCGCAAGTCATGATTAATGACCATCCAGAACTCTATAGAGAGATGGTCAGCGTCTATCCCGCCGTACAGGAAGCTATTCAAGTCCGGTAAGAGCAGTGGCTCCGAAGTCATCGGGGAATACATATGACGAGATGGTGAGGCTTAGTCCCCGATTCAACGCCTTGGAGGGAGTTTGGCCTGGATGAGTTCGGACGGATTACACGCAGTGCGGTGGTTTATGACGAGATTGAGCTTCTGTTCCGCGTACTGCGATGTGCAAAACAGAAATAAATGCGTTATTCTTACAGTTTGATTATACAGCAGCATTACATGGTGGACGGCTTGGAATTTGCCCGCTTCGCCACATCAACATTGAAAGCAACGAGAGCCATGCCTAGAAAAAGGAATAGATAGTATATGATATCAACCTCGGTTCAACAGGCATGATTACATTGTGATAGTACCGAATGACTCTGTATCTTGGGTATCTTGCGCTCGTCTAGGTCACTAGTAATTGAGTGTCCATGCCTCGCGCTCATTGATGGAGCTTACCTACACTCAGACCGTAACACTGCCAAAACGAACCTCCTGCTGTCGGCTGTGCTCTCTTCACCAGTTCATCATCGGCCACCCACTTCGACGAAGGAGGGGAATCAGCGTGCACCCATAGTGGCCGCCCCTAGTCAGGTCGCATTTCTTTCCCATTTCCCAATGCAAAGGAAATTATGCGTTGCCTTGAAGTCTCTTCCATGGATGAAATGTCTCCAAATGCATGCGGTGATTCTCGAAACACATCCTGCCCGTAGTATAACCAAAGTGTACGCATAGATTGTTACGGAGACGATGTATTCGTTTGCGAATGGGCATTAGACCCAAAAACTAGGCTGTATATGCCGCTCCGCGCGGCTTACCAGATCTACACATGTCTACCAAATCTGCAGCAGACGTTGAGACCCGTGAGGGCTTGATGTGACACAAAGTCCATGACTCCTAGGTCGTGGTCATTTCATCATTTAGTGTCTGCAGTCTCTACATGACTTCTGGGCCTGGTGAACTCATCATCATCTTGCACCTCCTCTTGCACCACGGACCATCGCACCGCAGGACCTTGCATGGATTTCCACAGGTCCGTGGGCAGGTACTCGCCGACGTCCTGGCGAAAGGCCTCGCGCAAGGCCTGGTCGTCGAGCAACATCTTGCTCGTGGCCTCCTGCGCCTTGCGCCACACGGCTTGAACCCTATCTTGGACGACGCGTCTCCTGTCCATCTCGAGCACGAGGCTGCTGTGTGCACTTGCGTAGGCCTCGTAAAACTCCCTCATCTCGTGCATCTCGGCTAGCTTGGTCGTGATGGCGCGCTTTTCCAGCTCCCAGCGCTCGCGGAAGTCGTGCTCCGCGGCGAGGTATCCGCCGAGACGCTCGCCGATCTCGGATAGCAGCGCGAATGCCTCGACCATGCGGAGGTGCGCGGTTCGTGTTTGCTCCACTTGTGCTCCTAGTTGGCTGTGCTTGCGCTCCATGGCCGCGAGGCGCTCTTGTATTTCTTTGACGACGTTCTCTACCTCCTTGGCGTCTGAGTGCACCACGTTGAACATTTCGATGCGGTCTTGTATCGCTGTGGGTTCGAGGTTCGACGTGTGCGATTCTTGCTCGGCGATGACCCCGGAGATGGACACGCCGTCCCCTCCTGCCTGTCCCATGGTTGCTTCGGCGGCCTTTTGACGTGCGATGTCGGCGGCGCCCTCGGTTGTGCGGATCGCCGTTACGCAGAGATCGAAGTGTTTGGTGAGGGAGGCCAGTAGCTCTGCCATTGTGGTCGAGTGTTCGTCCAAGCTTAGCAATAGTTGATACCTGGATGTTTGGTTTTGTACAGCCGACTTGGCGACGCTGGGCACAGGCGGATCGCCGAGCATTTTACCGAGGTTGCGAATATCCGTCTCGAATCGCAGAATGTCGCCGTCGAAAGATTGCTGGATTGCCTAGGCGTTGGTCAGTAAGGAATTCATGCAGAGAATAGTGATATTGAATTCCGGGAGAGGGATTTCACCTCCAAGTCTTGGATGCTCTTCTGCATGGCTTGTCTTGCCCCATCGACACTCGTTTCTTCCACGAAATCGAGTAGGTTTTTCCGCTCGTCTCCTGCGCGTTTCCGCACGCTCTGGACCTCTGTTTCGTGCAACATAGTCATGGTATCTCTCAACAGTGTGTCTACCTCGTCCATGCCCTTCTTGAGCTTCTTGAAGTCCTTCTTCCCCCAATCATACGTGACTTGCAGGCTACTCCGCACCCTCATCAGGAGGGTGGCCTGGTCGAGAACGCCAGAGCGGAGGAACGTGATCTGAGCAGCGAGTACGGTGGCCTCCTCGTGCGCATCTCGCGCCATGGTAGCCAGTTGGTTGGCTCGCATGACGTGGTTCATGGACGAGAGGGACCGCTTGGCCGCCAAGAGGTGGTTGACAAGCGTGTCGACAGGAACGTCGGACATTTTGGAGCGCGAGTGTTTGGACGACTGCGACGATGATTCCAGACTGCGGCGAGACGACGCCGCGGGAGAAGCGGCCATTTTTGCCGTGATTGCTGCGGCCCTGGTCGTTTGCGAGGGAAAAGTATCGGGGAAGGGAAGAGATCAAAAATATCAAAAAGGCGGAAACGGACCAGCCGGCGCTACATGATGATTCAAGCGAGGACGATAAACGCACCAAAGACGTGCTAGATGGAGAACAGCGATGGTTCGTGTTTAACCCAGAAAGGGTGAAGGTTGAAGGACTGCGAAGGCCGAAGCGTGAAAGGTTGCTGGCGTGGGGACTCGTCTCTCTCCTCTCTTATCAGTGACATCAGCTGGGCCCTACCAGTCAAGCCACCCACGCCACAGCCCATTATCCAGGAGTCACGTCACCTTGACGGCCAATGATACAAAGTGGTCGATTCAGGGCGAAACAAATCGTGGCGAGAATATAGCTGTCGCCAATACTGTCACGGCGAGTACATCAGCTTCACCTGCGCCTCGGCCTGAATATGCCATTCATCCTGGCCTTTTCTCGTCTTTGTCTTCACTCTCCAACCTGCCGCCTTCAATGCGCCTTATTCATGACCGCTTGACGCGCGACATGGAAGTTCAAGACACCCGGATGTCCACGATGCTAACCCGTTTCACGATATCTCCGCCGGCTCGAAGCCGTCCTCGTTTCCAACTTAGGTATGGTTTGGACTGATTGGCACGCGATGCGCTGGTGTAGCCAACACACATTTTCAGCCAGAGAGGAGTGAGTTTGTAGAGCTGCCCTTATCATCCACCTGTCAGGGAAATGGGACTATCGACCACTCAATTGCTTTTTTTTTCGCCAGAGTGGCTCGCCCAGGGTTCTCTGGCTTGGGCTTTTTTTCTGTTCGGTGATGTATTTTGCCAGCCTGGGACCGTTGCCGTTCTTTCGAGTCAGGAGATGCGGCGACCTCTTCGTCTTTTTTGAGTGACAATGTCTTGGACTTTATCGATGCATGATGACTGCTAGATGCAAAAGACATAGAAGCCTTTCTCTACGGCAGATAGGATGGAGGTTGGCACTATCTTGACTCCCACCTACAAGGCACTACTGCTGATTGCGATAGCGGACAATCCACAAGCCAAGGTTGCCATCTCGGGAGCTGGGATGCAGTCGGCAGTTACGGCCAAGCTCTCGCTTTCGTATCTGGCTGTAGCGGGTTGAACACCTCTGCGAATCTCGCCTTCCTTACCATGTCCAGCCAACGAAGACAGACCCTGCAGAATGTAGCTCGGCTTTTTGGAAGCGTATCGCAACACGGATTTTCAAGCCAATACGCCCGTCTCTCGTTATTCTTCTTGCTCCTCATTTTGTTTGTCTATGTTTCGTGATTATCATACCCGTATGTGAACATCATTGTGTGTTCTACATTATTCTATGAGAATCTTAAAGCCGTGCGCTCTACAATGCCTCTGACAGCCTCCCTTCAACAACTACTTCAAAGGCTCGTCGATCCTTACGCGTTGATCAGGCGGCGACATGGCTGTGTCAACGAAGGGCTTGGCCTGTCGTCCATTGGAAGCGAAGATGCCAGCTCGGTGTCTGGCCCGAGCGATGACAACGCCGCAACCGATGGCGAGCCTCGCAGTCCAATGGCCGGCTCAGAGACCGGATTTCAAAGGGCTTCTTTCTTTTCCATCGTTGTGAGGAAGATCAAAATGATGTTGCGAAGAGTATGGGAGCTAGTCCGTCAATTGGCTCGACCTCCGGCCCACGTCTACGACGATCGACCGTTCTCACGACCATGGGAGCCTGGCGCGTTGGAGACGATCCCTGAGGAGTCAGAGGGGGAGAATCTCCAAGACCGCGACAGAGCTGTTGAGGATGCAACCGTCAGTTCAGACGGCAGCGTCGACACCGACACCGATGCCAAGACGCCGGATGTGCTGGAAAGCTCTGAGGAGTTAGAGGGGGTCAATCCTCATGACCGCGATAGGCCCGATGAGGGCGCCATCATCAGCATGGATGGTAGCACCGATACCGACACCGATGCCAAGACCCCGGATGTGCTGGCAAGTTCTAAGGAGTCAGACGGGGTGAATGCTCATGACCGCGACAGCCAGGCTGACGAGTTGGAAACAACCCGTAAGGAGTCGGAGGGAGAGAGTCCCCATAACCGCGATGAGCCCGATGAGGGAGCCATCATCGGCATGGACGGCAGCGCCGATAGTAATACTGATGCCGAGATTGCGGATGTGCTGCAAAGTTCTGAGGAGTCAGAAGGGGTGAATCCTCATGACCGTGACAGGCAGGCTGACGCGTTGGAAACAACTCGTAAGGAGTTAGAGGGAGAGATGCCCCATGACCATGACAGACCCGATGAGGGCGCCATTAGGGCCGTCAGCCTTACAGATGCCGAGATTATGAAGGTGCTCGAAAGCCCTGAGTAGCAGCCTGGGCAGTCCAGCGCTGCACAAGAGCGTCTCATAGGTCTCCCGAGCGACTCTCATGACAAAGACGAAGTGCTTGACGAGAAAGAAGACCCTCTAGGCAAAGATTGCCGCGATGACAGCGACACTGACACCGAGATTATGAAGGTGCTCGAAAGCCCTGAGCAGCAGACTGGGCAGTCCAGCGCAGAACAAAAGCGTCTCATACGTCTCCCGAATGACTCTCATGACGAAGACGAAGTGCTTGACGAGAAAGAAGACCCCCTAGCCGGAGATTGCCGCGATGACAAAACTCCAATCGAGGCCACTCCGGGCTGTAACTCGGTTCAGAAAGAAGGCATCGAGGAGAGGGCGCGACCCTTGAAAAGAGATCACGCCTCACGCGGAAGTCCAATCGATACCGTGCCGCGAGAAAATGTGGCCCTGTTGGAAAGGATGTCACCTCCTTCGGAGGACGCCAAAGTGAGAGGAGCCAAGAGGCAGAGATATGGATCTATGAGCCCGGACATTGTGGAATCCACCGAACTGGCACAAGCCGAGGCGGCGAGTGGCGAGTCCACGGAGAGCGAGTACTCGGGTAGCGAATACAGCTTTGACGAGTCCACAGATGGCGAGTCGACGAGTGATGACGAGTACACTGTGGAAGGAACCAAGCGCTTCCTCAAGCGCGAGTACCTCAAGCGCGAGCTCGAGAAAGCCAAGAATGTAAGGTTCAAGGTTAGCAAGTCACCAAAGATGCAACCGAGGCAGGCTGAATGGACGCGGCCGTGGAAGAGGCGTCGGGCCAAGGAATCCGGAGTCTGGCTCTGTTTAAGGTGCGAAGATTTCTTGAGCGGAAAAGGCCGTCACGCAGACGACGACGAGATCGAACGATTTTGCCAAGTGCTTGGGGTATGGCCCCCCTTTGACCGATATAGCGGCGTGCCAATCCGTCAAAGAGGCTGTCGCAGGTGTCAACGGAATTTTTTTTGCAAGCTGTATCATTATTACGGGGCAGAAGACTGAATACTGCCGTGAGCGTGTGACGAAGCGTTGACGTGCTGGGCTTGTAGACCCGTGTGTGTCGATCAATAGGTGATAATTACTATTTAGCGTCAACCGATACTCCTTTTCGAGTCAATGAGTCGGAGACCTGTGCTATGTCAGACTCATGTCGCGGGGCAGCCGACTCGAGCGCCTCGGAGCTACGAGCTGTATCGTGAGCGATGACACGACGTTGATTCCGCCTCTCCAGCCGCCGCCGCCAGGGCTTGTAAACGATGATGGATCCAAGACCGATGAAGACAAAGAAGCCACAGATGCTTCCCCCGATAATGTCAAAATGCTCGCCAATAGCTGACACACCATCCCAAAAGCTACCTTCAGGCTGGGCAGCCTTTTGCACGAGCGATAGAATCTGCACAATGCCGATGAAAGCAGACACGAAAACGGTGACGCCTGTCAAGACGATAGAGTAGTAGAGTATGGCGACGAGATCGCGCGAGAAAGCCTTGGACGTGTACAGAGCCAGCATGCCGGCGCCATCGACCGTGTCTACCAGACACATGCCGCTGGTGAACAAGATGGGAAAGATGAGTATGAGCCAGATACTGGTGCCGCTGACAGCCTGAATGCTCGCGATGCCAAGAATAGCCACCTCCGAGGAGGTGTCGAAGCCCAGGCCAAACACGACACCGAGGGGATACATCTTCCAAGGCCGGTCGATGGCTTTGAAAAGTACCTTGAAGACACGGGCCAAAATGCCAACGTCCCCGAACCCTCCCCCCGAAGACAGCTGCTGATCGACATCGACCTCCTCATCGTCCAAGCCGCGTCTCTCCTCCAACACCTGTCTTAACCTGACGACGAGCCTGTGCAGAAGCCACCCGTTGGCGAGACACAGGATAATCAGGAAGGTCGCGCTCACAGCAGTGCCGACAATGTTGCCGACGCGGGTGAAGCCGTCGAAGCGCTCGCGCAGAGCACCGCTGGTAGCGGCGACTACAAGACAGGTGATGATGACGATGGTGCTGTGGCCCAGGGAGAAAAAGGTGCCGACGGTGGCGGGACGCTGGCCCGCGGCGATCAGACGACGCGTCACAAGGTCAATGGCGGAAATGTGGTCGGCGTCCAGGCCGTGACGTAAACCGAGCGTGTATGATAGCGCGGCGGGGGAGATGAGGCGCGGATGAAGGTGCAGCACGATGGCGATGGCGGCCCAGACGAGCATGTTGACGAGCACGAGAAGGCTCACGATGAGGATGCTGTTGGTCGGGATGGCGTGGAGGAACATGGGCTTCGAGGGGAGTAGACGTTTCAAGCGTTCTGGTGCCATGGTGGTGACTGCTTGAGTGAGGGTATCGTGAGGGATGGGGGGAGCGAGGTGGTAGTTTGGCTTGATGAGATTGACATGAGGCGTTGCAAAGGGTTGAGTAGACACAGACTGTGGGTTTTTGGATGTGAATGGTCACGACACATGAGAGGATGGCATGGTGCGAAGGTGACGGGATGCTGTTACGCCTTTCGGTTCTCTTTTGGGGATGAATCTTATCACATGTGGTTTATAACTATTTGTACCTTAGACTCTTCAGCCCCTCATCCCCAACCAGCCCCCCCTTGGATTATTTCCTCTGTCAGCTTCAGATACAGATTCACCACTTCTGCCGACCAGGATGAATTAAGTCTACGTGTATTATCTACGCATCTCATGTGTAAGAAGAATTTGTTATTCTTGGAGGGGCCTTATCGCGGCACGAGAGCGGGGAAGCAACCGATGCAGATACGAGACCGGCCGATGCAAAGATAGCAAGCAAGACAACAAACTTTGACAAAAGAAAATAAAACGCCCAGTGAATGATTATGTATGTATGTAATCCGTTCATATGTACTCCGTAGTAGCCACAGCAGTAGCAGGATCCCATGTCAGCAACTCCCCTTTTACGCTTCCTAGGCCATCTTGTTGGACACATCGACAGGATCCTTGCCCACCAGCTGGGCCTCGTGGTTCAACATGTCAATCTCGCCCTGCGTGAGCGGGATGCCGTGCTTTTCCCTGTGTCGCTGCGTCCGCTGCTCAATCTCGCCCGGGAAGTAGACACGATCCACACCAACGGCCTTTTCCGAGCCCACGACTCGATCGTAGAGGTACTGCATGCGGTCGCGGAACTCATCCAAGCCCATGAAGAGATCAGGCTTGATGGCGACGAGAAAATGTCCAACGTCGGCAGGTCGCGATGGGTCGTAGGGGCCGGTAACATGGCCGGCATAGGCGGAGCCTGACAGAACACCAGAGAAGACGTCCATCATAATAGCCAGAGCCGAGCCCTTGGGCCCGCCCATGGGGAGCATGACGCCCTCGAGCGCCTTGGCCGGGTCGTCGGTCTGGTTGCCGTCGGCATCGAGCGCCCAGTCCGTGGGGATGGCTTCGCCGCGCCGCTGGGCCTTGTGGATCTTGCCGCGCGCTGCCACCGACGGCGCCATGTCGAGGATGAAGCTCGACTCGGCCGTCTTGCCTGGCGCGCCGCATGCGATGGGCGACACGCCCACCAGCTTGGTCCGTCCGCCCCAGGCCGGCATCGCAGGGCTCGAGTTGGTGAAGACCAGGCTCATCATGTTGGCGTCGAGCGCCTCCTGCACCAGCCAGGCCGCCATGCCGAAGTGGTTCGAGTGCTTGACGCTCGCCATGCCGATCCCGTACTTGCGAGCCGACTTGATGGCCGCCTCCATGCCCATCTGCGCCGCGACGAAGCCGAACCCGTTGGCTGCGTCGACCTGCGTCACCACCGGTGTAATCGTTTTCAGGACTGGCGTTGCCGAGGCGTCCAGCGCGCCCTGACGGATCCGCTCCACGTACGAAGGGAGTCGCAGGATGCCGTGCGTGTCGATGCCGCGCACATCGGCGGCGATAAGGCCCTTGGATACCATGTAGGCGTGGCTGTGCGGCACCCCGTGTCCCAGGAGGATGTCGTGTGCTATGCGCGCTACTTCATATTTCGAGACGCAGATTTTGCCGTCTGTTCGGCTCGATGCGTCCTCTGCGTCCATGGTGATTCTGAGTCTACAGAGGACAGCCCGTCGTTGGATGTCTTTTTTTTGTTGTTGTTGTTTTACACAAGGTCAATACCAGATGGCAGAGGGGAGCGGAATCCGTTGTTGTCCGAGATGCGAGCTCGGCTGTACTTGCAGTTTTTGAGTCACGGGCACCCAGCCTCCGTTACCGCCTTCTCATACCTTGAAAACAACCTCCCCTTGCATTAGCCTCGATGCTGTCAATCGTTGATGCTTGCATGTGAGCCGTGCATGTACGTGATACACGCTTTCCAGTCGACTTCAACATTCAGCACATATGGGTTACTTGGTAAGAAGCGATCTGGTTCGCTCTAGCAGAATCGACTTTCCCCTATGGCTTCTTTCTCCAGGGCCAAGGGATACGCCAAGAGGTACAAGCTCTTGTCTCGCTCGATTACGGTACTCAATGAGCAAGATGCTGCTCAAAGATGAAGCTGTTCCCAAATCATTGCAGCCTCTCCGCTGCATCAAGAGATACCAGTAACAGAGCCCCAAACCCCCCTTCTCCTTCATCTCCTCACATACTTGGTATGCCTCCCCAACGTCACCACCGACCCATCCCCCTTCTCGATCCTGACATCCACAAACGCCAAACTCCCTCCCACTCGCTGCGTCCTCGCCTCCACCAAGATATTCTCGCCCTCCTTCGCCGTCCCTAAGAAGCTGAGGTGCATGTCCACCGACGCACCCGTCGCCTCCCGTCCGTCCCAGCAGCTGATGGCCAACCCTGTCGTCAGATCCACCATGGTCGCGGACACGGCTCCGTGAAGGCCGCCTTTGCTATTCAGATGGTGAGGCTTCACCTTGATCGATGTCCTCACAACCCCTTGGGGGTGGGCCGAGACGAGGACCATGTCGGAAAGCATGAGCTTGTAGATGGGCGAGTGAGTGAGCAGGCGGGTGAGTTGGGCCTGGACGTGGGCGGAGCGATCTGAGGACGCGTCTGCCGAGGGGACCATGGAGGTGGATGAAGTGGTTGACGCCATGTTGGCGTTGTCCATGTTTGTTGCTCTTGTCTCTTAATTTCTGGCTGGTTTTTGAGCTGGTCGTGTTGCTGGTTTCTCTAATCATCCGCTTACAATGATTTATTTTCCGATCTGGGCCCTGTGGGTGTCCTTGTGCCGTCTGAAATGTCTATGAGTCGCCAGGCAGGAAAGATGACGGAGAAGTGAAGAGACGCGTGAGACCCCTCCTCCGCCCACCGAAGTCGGCGTCAAAGTCCGCCGTAGTGGGTCCAGTCTCCGGAACAATATCCGGACGCTGTAATAATACCTGTTATAGTAGGGTATAGAGCGTTGTTAGTAATAGGTAAAGCATAGATATTTTATTTATAAGTGTAAGAAAAAAAGTTATATATAAAAGTCTTAAAAAAAGTATATAAAAATAAAAATTATAAGCTTTTTCTTATATAAGCTAATTAACTTTAATTAAATTATTTACTTATTATATATTATATAATAGTTATAAGCCTAAGAAATAAATTTAAACTTATTTATAATTTTTATAAAGTATAATTAAATATTTAATTATTATTATTAAAATTTACTTTATATTTTTTATATATATAATAGAATTAACTTATACTTAAAAAAAAAAAATTATTCTAATTAAAATTAGGCTTAAGCTATTTAAAAACTAGTATAATTAAAATATTATATTTTTTAATATAGCTAAAAATTATAAATTTTAAAATTATATAAACTTTAATTAATTTAAATATATTACTAATTATTTAAAAATTTCTAAGTAATTAATTTTAATAATAATACTTATATAATTTAAAATACTTAAAATTTAAATACTTATTTTAACCTATAAAAATATTTTTAATATTTTTTTTAAGTAATATATAATTAAGTATATAAAATACTAATTAATTAAGATTTAAGTATAAAAACTTAATAAGTAAATTACTAAGATAATTAAATTAAGTATATATTAAATTATTATAATATATTTTAAAAAAAAAAAAGTTTTAATAAATATATATTTTAATAATTAATTAAAAAACTTAAAAAATAACTAGTATTAAAAAAATTAAATATATATAAGAAAGCTTATAAAAATTATTAAGTAATATTTTAAAAAATATAGTATATAAATTTATACTTTAAATAATAGTATTTAAAATAGTATAAAATATATTTAAAAGCCTATATTAAAAAAATTAGTAAAATAAAAAAAACTAATATTATTTATAATTTCCTAGGTATTATAAATACTAGGTTTAAGCCTAGTTAAGCTTAAATAATATTTAATTCTATTATTACTAAAAAAGCTAAGGGGTATTTTTATATAAAGATTTTAAAATAAATAAAGACTATATTCTATATTATTAATACTATATATTATATAAAGGGCTTTAAAATTACTAAAATATATATAATAACTATAAAAAGCTTAAAAAAAGTTTTTTATATTAAGTATAAATATTTATATAGTAAAAGCTATAATTAAAAGCTTAAAACTTACTAAATACTATATTATATAATTACTAGATTTAAAGGTTAAAAACTTAGCTAACTACTTAGTAAAAAGTAATATATATAAATAAAAAAATATTATAAAAGTAAAAAATAGGCTAAGCTTTATATAAAAGTAGCCTAGTATATTATAAAAAAATACTTAAAAAAAAAAATAATAACTACTTTAATAATCTTAGTATTAATATTATAATTATTAACCTAATAATAATTAACTAAGTATATAATTAGTTATTTAAGGTTTATACTATACTATAAAATACTAATTACCTATTTTCTAAGAATATACTACTTAATAATTATAATATTTTATATATTATTAATAAAATTAATTTTTTAATACTTAATATATTTAAAGAAATATAAAATAAGTATATAAAAATAAACTTTAATATATTTAAGATTATTAAAAAAGATTAATATATACTTAAAAGTACTATTAAAAGTAAAAATAGTATTATAGACTTAATCCTTAATAATATAGTAGTTATAAAAAATTTCTATATAAATATTATATTTAAAACTAGGCTATATAAAAAAAATATTTAGTATTATAGACTTAATTATTTTTTATATAAAAGATTAATATATAATAGTATAGTCTTAATATAGCTAGTTAAAAAACTAAACCTTATCTTTCTTAAATATAAGCTAATTAGCTATTATAAAAAAGATTAAAATAATATACTTATTAATACTTTTTTAAGTACTTTATTTATAATAGTAGTAATTATAGTTATATTTAATATATATTTTTAAAGCTTATAATACTTTTAAAGATATAGCTAAAATCTTATAAAGCCTAGGGAAGATACTAAAGAATTATAATATTTATATATAAGATACTTTTATAAAGCTATACTTACTAAGCTTAGTATATATATATAAAATATACTATTAAAAAAAATAGTATTTTATAACTATAAAGTATATACTTAATATAGTATTAAATAAGTTATATTATAAAAGCTATTTTAATATTAGTTACCTAGGCTTTATTAGAGGGTATACTAGGACTTTTAAGACTATAAGCTTAGCTATAATAATATAAACTAGCTTTTAGTATTTAAAAATAAGTATAGTAAGTATATAAATATAATTCTACTATTTAATAAAGTATATAATATAGTATTTAATATACTAGTTTATTTTAAATACTAAGTTAAAAAGTAATATAAATTAAATATATATAAGCTATACTTAGATAATAAAAAAGTAGTAATAGTTATAATAAAGTAAATAGTTTTTTAATACTAGTTACTAGTAAAAGGTATTAACCTTAAACTTACTTTTATATTTACTTATAAGCCTAATAGTTATATAGAGTAGTTAAGGTAGTTAATTATTAATTAGTTAATTTATATATTTATAGGCGTATAGCTTTTATTAGAGCTATAGCCTAAGAGTATATATATTATAGCTTTTTTATATAATATTAGCCTTAATAAGTTTTTAAAATAAAAAATACTAAATAAATATCTAGAAATATAATTTAAATTATATACTTACTTACTAATAAAAAAGTATATAGTAAACTTACACTTTAATTAGAGTATAATATATATATATAGTTATTATATATATCCTTTTAATAAGGATAAAAAAACTAATTAGTATTATAAATATTTTAAAATAAGTCTTAAGAGTTATATAGGGTATTTAGTTAAGTATATAGCCTTAAATATCTACTATATATAAATCCTTAGGCTAGAGAAGGTTTTAATAACTAGGAATATAATATTTAATAAGTATATATATTATAACCTAGTTAATAAATATTTAATAGAGTTTCTAATTAATAAATTAGAAGCTTAATTTAAAAAGCTATAATTATAAAACTTAAAAGGTAAGGAATTAAACTTTTTATAAACCTTACTAAAAAATAAATTTTTACTATAAAATTAAATATAATATTTAAGCTTAAAAGTAGAAACTCCCTTAAATACTAAAAATAAAGAATAAAGCTTAATTAAGCCTAGAATACTACTAGGACT
Source organism: Torrubiellomyces zombiae (assembly GCA_018831705.1). Classification (NCBI taxonomy): domain Eukaryota; kingdom Fungi; phylum Ascomycota; class Sordariomycetes; order Hypocreales; family Ophiocordycipitaceae; genus Torrubiellomyces; species Torrubiellomyces zombiae. The sequence continues at coordinate 38,429 of JADHZA010000116.1, forward strand.
TTAAATACTATATTTAATACTAAATCTAAGGCCTAGAAATAGCTAAATACTAGTCTAAATAATAAGTACTTAATTAAGTACTATACTAACTAACTAAATAATTAAGGTATATATAAATATACTACTTAATACTATTAAGGTATATAAAAATTATTATTAAAGTCTAAATAAAGTAATAGATAATATAATATATAATATTATATAAGATATTAAAAAATAAGCTAGTCTTAAGTATTCTTTACTAGAGAATAATACTTAATAAGTATCTAATAGATTAGCTACTTATTTAAATAATTAGAGTAAAATAACCCTTAGATTAAGGTTAAAAAATATAATAAAAGTAAAGCTAGAAAGCTTATAATAATAATCTTTAAGTATAAAAAATATATAGTAAATATACTAAAGTATTAAAATTATAAAATAAAGAAATAAAAAGTATATATAAGACTAAAAAGTACTATATAAAAAGTAACCTAATAAGTACTTAATTAACTATCTTTAAAGCCTAGAAGATTTTAAATAGTAGCTTAAATAACTATTAAAAGAAAACTATAATATAAAGAGTTTTATAATAGTATTTATTATCTTAGATATATATTATAATAAGGGTAAGTAAGCTTATAAGCTTTATTTATATAACTTAGTATTAATACTAAATATATAAAAGTAAGTAATAAATTACTTTTTAAAAACTTAATTTAAATAAGCTATATATATAAAGATTAATATACTAATTAAAAAAAGTACTTAAAAAAAATTAAGTATAAAAAAGCTAAATCTAGGCCTTTATTATTAAAGTAGGTATTTACCTATAAAAATAATACTAAAAAGTACTTTATAAAGTATAAAGTATATATATATATATATAAAGTAACCTTTAGGAGCTTTTAACTATTAAATAAACCTATATAGTAATATTTATAGTATATATATTCTATATATTAATTATACTAGCTATAAAATTTAACCTAAAGCTTTAATAATTTAATATTAAAAATATATTTTTATATATAAATTATAATAAAAGTATTAAACTTATAATATATAAGCTCCTTAATAACTTTAAATATACTAAAAAATATATAAAGCTACTTAAAGCCTTATATAGCTTTAAAAACTTATTATAACTATAGTTTTAAAAACTAAGTACTAAATTAAAAAAGCTAGGGCTTAAAATAAGTAAAAAAAAGCTTTATTTTTTTTATTCTTTTACTAAGGATATTTACCTAATTTTCTTTATTAATAATATAATTATTATATACTTAAAAAAACTAGAATATATAGCTAATATACTTATCTAAGGCTTAAAGTAAATATATAAATTAAAAAATAAAAATACTACTAAGTTCTTTTTAAGTATCTAAATTATTAGGGATAAGGGTAATAAGTATATTTACCTTAGCTATAAAGCCTATATTAATAAGGTTAGTAAGAAATATAATATAATAGTTAAAGGTACTTTCTTTATTATTTTAATCCTTATATATAAGCTATAAAAATATAAGGGATTAGTAACTAAATAAGAGATTAAGTATTTCTAAGAGTAGGTTAGAAGCTTAATATATATTACTATAATAGTAAAGCTAGATATAGTATATTTAGCCTCTAAGTTAGTAAAGTTCTTTACTAATCTAGGGCTTAAGTACTAGTAGGTTATAAACTAAGCTCTATACTATTTATAACTATATAAATACTTTATATTTTATTTTAAGGGTAATAATAATACCTAGGTTCTAAAGATAGTTTTTAATACTTTTTTTATAAATAATCCTATTACTTAGTAATTATTATAAAAATACTTTATTAAGTTTTTTAAAAGTTTTATTATATAGAAAATAATATACTAATAGACTATAACTATATTTATAATAGAGGTAAAGCTACTAGCTTTATAAAAAGTTATATATAAGTCTATTACTTTATAATACCTTTTTTAAAAAATTAAACTTTATACTATTATAAAAGATAACTAGGACTTATATTATAATAATTAATAAATAATCTATCTTATACTTAATATAAGTAAATAAATTAATATATAGCTATACTATATAAATATATATAATATATAGCTAAAATAAGAGGTTAAAAAAGGTACTTTTATAATTATATATATACCTATTATAAAAATACTAGTAAATAGATTTATTAAAGCTTTTTTAAAATAATAATTTAAAGCTTTTAAAAATATACTTAATTTAATAGACTTATATATAGTTAAAAGTATTATAAGCTATAATTATAGTTATAGTATATTAAAATACTAAAGGGGGGTATAGCTATATTACCCTAGCTAAGCTAGATTATTATATAAGGGTCCCCCCCTCTTATAATAAAGTATTATAAAAAGTAAATAAGATCTTATAAAGTATATAAATAATAAAAGTAAAATAAAAGTAAGTATTAGCTAAAATAAAATAAAACTTACTATAATAGAAAATTAGTACCCCCCCCTACACACAGTAGAAGAAAGGTATTAAGATAAGTATAATTAATTAATTAAGTAGGTAATAGTTAATTAAGATAAAGTAGAAAGGTATAAAAGGGCTAAAGGCTACGCTACTAGTTATAGATAATAGATATAATATAGTTTAGACTTTTTAATTTATAAGTTTAGCTACTTTACTATTCTAATATAATTATATAATTATAATTACTTAATATTTATTTAATTAATTAATTTGACTTATTAAATAACCCTTAAACCTACGATATCTTATTATATAGTCTATTGTGGTTATGTTGTGTTATTGTGTTTTCTCCCCCTTTCCTACTATACTACCCTTGGAGGCATTTAGGTGGTTCCGATGCCTCTATCTTATTACTTAAAATAAATTTACTAATATATATTACCTATTAAAGGTATAAGATATTAAAAATCTTACTAGTAAGTACTAGAAGCCTTTAATACTACTCCTTTTTTACTATAATAGGTATACTAAGTATATTTTAAGCCCTATTACTATTATTATTAAGCTCCTTATAGACTAAGTTAGGCTTAGTAAGGAGAGTATATTATAACTTTATTATAAACTAGTAATAAATAACTAGTTACTTAAAAATTAGTTATTAAGTAAAAAATAAGTAAAAATAGTAAAATATTAAGCTTATTATATTATTATTAGCTATTTTAGCTTTTAATATTTATATAATAATAAGAACTAATATAAAATTACTATTTTAAAGGTTAGTATAAATAAGTAAAAGAATAAAAAAAAAAAACTTATAGTAGCTTATAAGTATAATTATTTTACTTATAAGTATATATTAAATTTAAAGTAATAGTAAAAGTAGTACTAACTAGTAAGAAAATAAACTTAGTAAAAATTATAGATATATATTAATAAATATAAAGCTAACTATTTAATAAGTAGTTATAGTTAATTTTTATAGGTAATCTTAAGTATTATAACTTTATTATTAGATATAGTAGTAAGTATTATATATATATATAGTTATAGTATACTATTATAGCTATAAGTTTTAAGTATAGTATACTACTATAGCTATAAGCTTTAAATATAGTATACTATTATAGCTATAAGCTTTAAGTATAGCTATAGTTATAAACTTTAGTATTTAATTATAGCTATAGACTTAATTATATACTACTATATATAATTATAGTAGACTATATATTAGTCTTACTTACTCTATTAATTATAATATATATATATATATAATTATTTAAAAGCTAGCTCCTAGGTAAAATATATATATCTATATAGCTATAAAATAATTATAAAGTAAAGTATATATATTTATATAGTTCTAGGTAATATAACTATAATTATATAAGTATTTATATAGTATATATATATAATACTATAGCTACTATATAATATATATATATTAGTATATATTACTATAATAATATATATACTATTTATAAGTTTAATACCCTTTCTTAAGGTAATTAATACTTATATAGTTAGCTATATAATATTATATAGCTTTAAGGTAAGCTATATATATTAGTATAGCTATAGGGTAACTCTTAGGTAAGTTATATATAGTAGTAAGGCTCTAAGGTAACTCCTAGGTAAGTTATATATAGTTACTACTACTAAGTAGCTATAAGGTAATATATATATAGTAATATAAAATATACGATAGACCCTTATTATACCTAAAATATATAGTATTAAGGTTATCTTTATATTTATAAGTCCTATAAGGTCTAGGGTAGCTATAAGGTAGGTCTAGGGTAATTATAAAATAGCTATAAGGTATATAAAAATTAACTTAATATAATAAGTATATTATTAGCTATAATATAAAGGTATAAGTTAATTTATTAAAAAACGTATATAAATTAATTTTATAGAAAATAAAAAATAATATATAAGCTATATTTAGTAAAACTACTTTACTAATAAGCCTAGTAAGACTATAAGGGAGGGGTAGCCTATAAAAGGTTAAGTAAGCTATAATAAGGTTATATACTAAAGGTAATCTTTACTAAGTCTACTATAGGTTATAAGGTCTTCTATAAGCCTCTACTTTTTAGTACTATAATTTCTAGGTAGTAACTATATAGCTACTTAAATAAGCTATTTTTATAAGTATACTTATAAGTAGTTTATAGTTATTACTAACCCTTATAAATATTAGTTCTTATAAAAGTTAGTTTACTAGGGTTAAAAAAGTTAATTATAGTATACCTTATAAGGCGTTTTAATTAGCTAGTTAAATATTAAGGTAACTAAGGGTAAATAGCTTAGTAGTTATTATACTTAATAATTAATTCTTTTAAAGCTAATTAAATAGCTAGGTTAGAGGCTATATATTTAAATTAATATATATATAAAAGCTTTTAATTAATATAAGTTAAATATAGTAAATATATTTAAAAAAATAAAAGGCTTTAACTATTATAATATAGTAAGTAATAGTAGATATTAGTAACTATAAGTATTACTAATAGTAAGGTTACTTAGTAAAGTACCTTACTAAAGTCTAGATTTTAAAGGTATACTATTATTAAATTCTAAGGGATAATTATACTAAATAATCCTTATAAGTATATATAATATAAAAATAGTAATTTTATAGCTAGGGGCTATAAATAACTATAAGTACTAATATATAATACTAATATATAAAAAGCTATATATAATACTATTAAAAAATAATTATAGCTACTTAAGGCTTTAATTAATATAAAAATCACTTACTAAAAAAACTACTAAAAAGACTAAATAGATATATCTCTTATACTTAGAAGTCTTTAAAGGACTTAAATAAAGGGGTAAATTATTTTCTTTTTAAAAGCTAAACTAGCTTTAAAAATTAAATAAACTTTTAATATAATTAAAATATAAAGGCTTTAATAAGGCTATTAGTAAATATTTTATCTATTTTTAGGTATATTAAATAGGCTATACTTTTTACTATTTTTTTATAAATATAGTAAAATTTAAAAAAGGTATACTTTATATAATTATATAGTATAGAGTTATAGGCTATTATAATAATACCCTAATTATTATAATATAACTAGACTAGTAATTATAATAAGAGATTAAGTTTTTTATAGAAACCCTTAATCTACTAAAGCTCCCTTAAAGTCTTAGTAAGGCTATTAGTCTTTACTTCTAGTGTTAAAAAGGTAATAGTAGAAGCTTTTTTTACCTTTTATAAAATTAAGCTTTAAGCTAGTATAAAAAAGTAGTTATAAATAAATTTAAAAGATTCCTTATCCCCTATAAAATTACTATTATAAAAACCTTAAGGCTATAAGTTATCCTTAAATAGCTTATATATAATAGCTAGTTACTATAAGCTTTTTAAGTATCTTAGAAAACCTTTTACTACTATAAAGTAATATAAGTAAAAGTTCTAAAAATACTATAAAAGCTACTAAATACTAAAATAAATATTTAGCTAAGTAAATAGTATTAAGTATATTAAAACTCTTATAAGTTACTAATATATTTTATAATTTATAGTACTTAAAGCTAGAAATTTAATAATTTTAAAAAAACTAAGCTTAATAATATTAAGCTATAATAAGACTAAATTTAGTTTTATATTAGTTAGGCTAAAAGTCTTTAGTATTTCCTAGATATACTAAGATTAGTAAAGATTTAAAGTATACTTAGCCTTATTTTAATAAATCTAAATACTAAGAAAAAATAAAGTAAGGCTTTTATCTTCTAGTAAATAAACCTTATAAAGCTAATACTTAAGCTAGTTAATATAGTTTAAATTAGGACTAATAAGTAAGTAATTATTAATATAAGTAATAATAAAAGTTTTTTTTAAGTAATTATAAAAGACTACTAGGTTAAAAACTAATAGTTTAAAACTAAGTATTTTAAAAAGTATTACTAATACTTTTTACTACTTTTTTAAGCCTTATTTAAAACTATATAAAGCTTTATTTAGCTTAATAACTTACTAAGCTTTTAAGTTATACTTAAGACTTTTAAGATATTTTATAAAGTCTTTATACTTCTTTATAAATTCTTTAAATTTATTAGGTATTTTTATATAGATAGATTCCTTTAAAAAGCTATTTAAAAAAGTACTAATAAAATTAACCTATTTAACCTCTTAGTTATTTATAATAGCTATTACTACTATATATTTTTAAGTTAAGGAGATACTTATAAAAGTAAAGGTTTTAAAGTAGTTAAGTCTTTTAATTTATATAAAACCTTTAGCTACTAAATACGCCTTATATTTATAAGGTATATTATAAGTATTTTACTTAATCTTTATAATAAGCTAAGTCTTTAATAAGTATTATCTTATAAGGAGTTTAGTTTTTAAAAGAAATTAAAATATATTTTATAAAGTTAATTACTATATTTTATTAAAAATAGTTTCTTTCTAGTAGTTTAAGTTAAAATCTTTTAAAGCTTTTTTCTAGGAAGATAGCTTATAATATAATTTAAAAGATAAGGCTTATTAGGCCTTATAAATATATTCTAATATAAGGTAACTTAGGTCTATTAGATTATTATAGTTACCCTTAGGAGATTTAATAATCTTCTTTTAAAATACTATATTAATTTTAACTAGTACTAAAAATAAATTTTTTAATAGTATAGTTTTAAGCCTATTAATATCTTTTATTTTTTAAAAAAGAGGCTTAGTTTCCCCTTTTAAAGATAATAAAGTTACTAGTAAAAAGCTAAAATACTAAAAATTATAGGTTATAAGACTTACCCCTTTTAAGATTTTAAAAAAAGCTATTTTTATAACTTTTTAAGTAAAAAAGATATAAACTTAATAAGTCTTATTTTTAAAAGTATAAAAAAAGTTTTATTAAAATTATTTTTAAAATAAGCTTTATTAAATAAGCTTTATATTTAGAAAAAATAAAGATTTTATAGTAGGCTTTAATAGCTTTAAAAATACTAAAGGATAGCCTATATTTCTTATTAAGATTTAATTCTTTAAAAAGTAATTACTTTAAAATACCCTCCTAGTTAATAATAGTAGTATAGTTTACTAAAGAGAAGATTACTAGGAGGATAAAATACTAGAAATTAAAAAATAGCCTAGCCTACTATATAGTTACTTTTAAATACTCTAGTAATACTTTAATTAATCTTTTAGTAAATCTATTTTATTTATACTAATAGAGGTTTAAAATAGTAAAGTTAATACTTTTAAAAATAAACTATTACTAAAGATTATTTATAATCTTAGTTTTACTATTAAAGTATAAGTAGCTAAGAAACTTAGAATAAGTATTCTTAAAGGATTTAAAAAACCCCTATATTACTATTACTATAGTTAAACCTTCCTTATTAGGTAGTATAAATACCTAATAATAGTAGGTTTTATAATCTACTATAAGAAAATAAACTAGCTTTTAGTTATAAGGCTTAGGCTTAATTAAGAAAGTATCCCTTTTTAGAATATTTAAAATATATAAGGGATCTTTAATTAGGGACTTATTAGGTTACTATTAAAGGTTAGCTTAAATATAAGCTAAGTATTAAAAATTACTCTTTTTAACTATTAAAAAGTCTAGTAAGGCTTTTATAATATTTAAAGTCTTTTTAAGTAATAGTAAGCTAATATAACCTAATTATATATATTAAAAACCTATAAGCTATATAAGTTTTTAATAATCTTTTATAGACTTATTAAATAAGGCTAATAACTTATTACTTTTATCTAGCCTTATAAAGATAAAAATCTATAAAATTAGTAGTAAGTCTTAAAAAACTTTTATAGCTTTAAAACTATTAAAGATATCCTTATAATTATTTATTTTTTTAGCTTTAAAAGCCTATACTAGGGGCTTTAAAAGGATAGATACTTTTATTAAATAAGTAAAATAAGTACTAGTCTTTTCTCTTAAAAGAGTCTATAAATTCTTTTACTAAAAATAAAACCTATAGGTTTTAAAATCTAATAGTATATAGTATTCTTTTTTAGTTAAGAATAGTTATTACTTAATTAAAATACTACCTAACTTATAGTAAAGTATACTATTAATAATATTAGTATTAAATTTAAGTATAAAAAAAGTATTTTTTAAGTATAGATCTTTAAAAATAAGTAGTTTTATACTAATAAATATAAGGAATTTTATAATTCTTTATTTTTATAGGTATATAAGTCCTTTACTAGTAGTAATTAGATTTATTTTTTAGTTTTTAAAGTCTATATACTAGATAAAAGACTTCTTATTATTAATAATATAATAAGTTAAACTAGTATTATATAATAAAGCTACTTTTATTAAAAGATCTATCTTATAGGTTAAGTAGTTACTATTACTAACTATACTTAAAAAATCTAAAAGCTTTTTATTTTTAAGAGTATTTATTAAAAAATTATAATACTCTAAAATAAAGGAAGTTCTAGGTTTATTAGGAGAATTATTAGAAAAAGTTTAGTCTAAGTCTTTTAACTTATTAAAGTAAGTTAATTTATTATTTAACTTATTATTTTTTTTTCTTTTTTTTTTTTTAAATTTTTATTTTTTAATTTTTTAGAGTTACTAGACTTTAAAGGACTTTTTAATTATAACTTAGTAAAGCTTTTAGAGTTTTTTTCTTATTAGTTATTATAGTAAGTAAAAGCTTTAGTAATAGAAAAAAAAAATCTTTTTACTTTTCTATTAAATCTACTATTAAAAACTATAAATTATAAGTATATAATAGAATACCTTTAGTTTTAAATATATAAATATAAAACTATTAAAATTTTACTTAATAGTTAAATATACTTTTTATAGCCTTAAAGTACTAATTTACTTAATTAATAGGTTTAATACTAATATTATATAATTCTAAGTAAGCTATAAGGTTATTAAACTTAATATTAAATATACTAAAAGATCTACTAAAACCCTTAAATCTAAGATTATAAAACTTAGTATATAAATTTCCTTATTAAATATTAATACTCTTAGAGTACTATTTAATAAAAGTCTTATATACTTATTAGGAGGAATTAATCTAGCTAATAATTACTTAAAGAACTTTTATATAGCTATCTCTTAGTAGTATAAGAAAAATAGCTAGGTTTATATTAGTAAGACTATAAGTAAATTTTAAATATTTAATAAATAAAGGAATTTTTAAGGCTTTAAGCTAAATAAAGAGTATTTATTTCTACTAATTAAAGTTATTTAGACCTTAAAGTTTTAAATTTTTAAGGAATATATAGACTCTTTTATTTAATTCTCTAGTAATAAAGTTACTAAAAATATCTATAATATTAACTATAAGTTAAGCTTATAAACTAAGTAGTTAAGTTTAGGAGGAATAGTTAGTTTTAATAGGTTAATTTTCTATAAGTTAAAATTAAAAGTTTTATAGTATATTTTTAAGCTAAGAGATACTTATATAAATAAATTAAACTTTTAAATAAAGTTACTAGTTTTTTATTTAAAGCTAATATATAAGATTAGTACTAAAAGGCTAGGTTATTAAAGGTTATTTATAATTACTTTTAATAACTAAAGGATTCTAGGTTAATAGATCTATCTTATTAAATAATATTTAATATATTAATCTTAGGAAAAATAGTAAAAGTTTTACTATAAAGTATAAAGTAGCTATAATATAGATAGATAAAGTAGCTAGTTAATTTTAATAATATAGTACTTAGTAAGTACTATATTATTTAATATTATAGTATAAATAAATAATAAAATTATAAAGTAATAATTACTATAATATTTTAATAATAGTATAGTTTAAGCTTATAACCTATTAAATTTAAAATAATAATAAAAATAGTATTAACTAGTAAAAAAATAAACTTAGTAAAAGTTATAAATATATATTAATAAATATAAAACTAACTATTTAATAAGTAGCTATAATTAACCTTTATAAGTAATCTTAAGTACTATAGCCTTACTACTAGATATAGTAGTAAGTATTATATATATATATAATTATAATATACTATTATAGCTATAAGTTTTAAGTATAGTATACTACTATAGCTATAAGCTTTAAATATAGTATACTACTATAACTATAAGTTTTAAGTATAGCTATAACTATAAGCTTTAGTATTTAGTTATAGCTATAAACTTAACTATATATTACTATATATAGTTATAGTAGACTATATATTAGTCTTACTTATTTTATTAATTATAGTATATATATATATATAGTTACTTAAGAGCTAGCTCCTAGGTAAGGTATATATATCTATATAGCTATAAGGTAACTATAAGGTAAGGCGTATATATCTATATAGTTCTAAGTAGTATAACTATAGTTATATAAGTGCCTATATAGTATATATATATAGTACTATAGCTACTATATAATATATATATATTAGTATATATTGCTATAGTAATATATACACTGCCTATAAGTTTAATAGTATAGTAATATTTAGAATATCTATTACTTTTATAATAAATACTATTTTTTTTACTTAATATTAGTAAGTTAATATACTTTTTATAAAAAATTATTTATTATAAGCTAAGTATATTAAAAGTATACTATTTAATTAGATTAAGTATAAAAAAAAGTATTAAAAGCTTTATAAGTATATTTTATTTAACTTATAAGTATATTTCTAAAAAAGTAAAATTATTAAACCCTTCTTTTTATTAATACTTAATAAAAAAGTAGTTTTTTTACTATAAAAATACTTAAAATAAGCTTTTAATAAAGATAATTTAATTAAAAAAGACTTATTATTAGTAATAGATTAAGAAGTATAATATACTTTTTTTTTCTTACTATTATAAGTTTAAAGTATTATAACTATAATAATAAATAGTAAAAGAAAGAGTATTATTATATAGTTCTAGGAGAAATATATATATTTTATAATAAGTAAAATAAATATATAATTATAATAAAGTTATATAAAATAATATAAATTATATATATATTTAAATTATTAAGTAATATATTATAAAAAATACTATATTTATAGTAGTTATTTATATAGTAAATAAGCTATAATAGTTTTATAAGGTATTATTTACTAGGGGGTATATTATAGTAAAATATAAAGTATTATTAGTAATAGGTAAAATATAGATATTTTATTTATAAGTATAGGAAAAAGGGTTATATATAAGGGTCTTAAAAAAGGTATATAAGAATAAGGATTATAAGCTTTTTCTTATATAAGCTAATTAACTTTAATCGGACTATCTGCTTGCCATATATTGTGTGACAATACCTCAGATCAATCTGGTATACAACAATGTAAATCTGGAGCTCATTTTGAACAAAAATGGTTGCTCCAATATTCACTACATGTAGATGCGTTTCCTCAAGCTTGTTCTACACCGATCGGTATTGCAAGACGTCCCTCGTGACCATTATCTCATTTGCCATGGGCATCGGCCTGGGAACGTCATCCAACTCAATGAAGCCTTTTGACGTCTTTCTCGTTGGCAAAATTCCCTGTTCCGATCCGTCGTCGGCTTGTGGATACCCTGCCGTCCCATTTGCCTTGTGACTCCATGTCGAGATGTGCGACTCTTTGGTTCCGAACCCGTCCCTTCCATCCGTGGCTCGGCTACCAGTCTTCCGGCTTGAACGCCCACCGCTCAAAGTCGTCAATTTCAAGATGCCAAAGGTAGCCATCTCAATCACAGGCCTCGTAGAAGGAAGACAAGCTGTATAAGGAATCAGTATCACGGAAAGCTCAGGCTGGTTCGGCTCTGGCTCGAGGATCCTTACCGCAAACTATAGCAATGTTGCCCTCTACAATTGACCACATGGCCGTATCCACGAGCGTCCATGTCACGTCAGGGTTTGTGAGATCGAGTCTCAATATGAAGACCAGTCGAGCTATCGAAACAGCTGTCACACTGCTGTGAGTTAGCAGCTGGTGTGGCAAGGAATAGTGACCGTTTTCAATCAGATATCAGGGAATAAAAGCCGACACAACACACAGAAAGATTGGGCTCGAAGACATGTGTAAATGACGTACAAAATGCCGAGAATAAACACACACCCCAAGACCATCTTTTGCCGAGTTGGAAGTTGGAGACCTATGATTGCCGGGATTGGCGTGATCATTAAGAGTATGTCGGTTATGATGTTTGGGATAGACTTCGTCCAGAAATACTTGAAGCTGTTTACGCCGCAAGTATAATTCCGGGCTGGGTTGATGGGGTCGTACCGCTCCCAGGTGGCGCTCAAAGGGATGCATTGCAGGCACGCAACCAAACTCTGGAAGTAGAAAAGGCAGTCAGTACATAGAGTGATTTAGAGCTTCATACTGGACGATAAGCTTTTTCACTTTTCGTAAGGGTTCAGTGACGTACCGCACCTAAGCACCAGCAACAGACTATCACCGCCAGAACCAAGATGGGGATCTTGATTGAGCCACGAACGGAAAAGACCCTCCAGTAAAAAGCCAATATCGACAACTTAGTCAAAGTCAATCCGATATTGTAGCCCATCTCAGCAACAAATAGACTGAGAGACCAGGCGTACATGGCATCGGGCTTCGCCACCCATATGTGGCGGGCGAAGCCTCGACTCACCCCTAAGACGTGTTAGTCTATTTCTGCCAAATTCTCTACCGCACATGGGTTGACATAAGGGCTTCTGGCGAGAGGTAAAGTACTCACCGTAGCCCGCCCAGCTGATAACGTGCGTAAGAGTTGGGGCCTAGTCAAATCAATCTTGAGAGAGTGTGATATCATTTCCCATGGGACTTCATACCAATGCTGAAAGGATGATCCAGTCATCAGCCCACAACTTCATACACTTGACTCGACGGCTAACGATGCGCATTGCCACGGCCAAGGCTGCAAATGCCCATGTAGTATAAGCAACACCGATGATCAGCGGTCTTCGGTCTTCAGATAGATCCATGCTTGGGGGTGGCGGAGGAAGAGGCATGATGCTGGAGATGTGGAATCGATACTACAGAGCAGGTAAGGACATAGATATAAGCAACAAAGTGTAAAGAGCCTTGGGCATGGATGTAAGCCAGACATAAAGTCGTTATCACGCCGCAATGTTGTCCGGGAGTGTGAAGCCTTCCACGGTCGGGAGGAAGTGGGGTGTTATAAGTGACAAGACCGCATCACGGAGTCTGAAAACCCTGATTTGAGACATTCCAGGTTTTACCACATCGCAAGTGGTAGCTGAATATTAGTGTCGTCTTGACGAGCAGGGTCTTGGCGGCCGTTGCCAAAAGTATCACACAAACACCTTGTCAGTCGACAAGCATGATCCCACCCGAGCCTTGCCACATTCTACGAGGTTGAGCCCTCGACCGCTGAATAGGCAAAGGCCTTGGCTCTCCAGGCATTCATCTGTTTTCAGCCTTCGCGTGAATAAGGTGTCCGTAGGCAATGCTGCACCTTTGGGGCCGCATAAGTGACTCCCGGTCTAGTGCAGGACTAGGCGCAAGGCCTGAACCTGAGCTGCCCGCTAAGCCCTATATCTACCTGAACAAGTAATAGCATTAAGCTCTGAGCTGTATCCGTCACGTTGATCTATCATATACTTGTACCAGACCGTTACACCTGCAACGGGCATGTCTCTGAGGTGAGCTACGATCGATACTGCCTACATATAGCGGGCTTTAAGACGGGCTCGCCTGCGTTCTGTAGCCGCTACCAAGTATATACCTGTGTCAATACTTGTAGACTAATAAATGATCTCCGAGCCCTATTCATCGTGGCGTACTTAGACAAGAGGTATGGTAGTGCAGCACTCGTGGGCGGGCCGAACCCGCACTTTGAGCGACAGGCACAGCACCGGTCTAGGAGCAGACGTCACTGCCTGAAGGCGGATCGGCGCCCGGCATTGCGTTTGTCTATACGCTAGAGAGAAATCAGCAAAAAAATTAGCTCGGGCTTTCGTTCTTCCTATAGTGGAAAAGAGGCAAAAGCCGGAGGCCCTTAGCTCTGACGACCCTTGACGACCCTTGACGACGATCTCGCGGCTGCGGCTGAATTTTCCCAGCGAGAAACCAACGCTACGGCAGCGTTCCATGCACACCATAGCTCCAGTCTCGTGAAGAATCGAAACAGGGTTGAAGGAATCATGTTGGAGCTGGAAAACCATAGCCTATGTGACGTGTTCTATTTGTTGGCTTTTTCAACCACATATCCTCAAAGTTTACTGCACTGATCCAGTCGTGATCGACCCCAACGCAGTGCGTTTGGAGCTCGCAAATAATCTCACAGATATGGCCAAACCTGCGGGTTTCGCCGTTACATTTATGATGTCGGAAATTCGTCTTTCTCTGTTCTATCAACAAATTTCATGTTCAGACTGAGTTGTGCGGTGCCATCGCCATGATGCCCTTAACAGGCAAGGAAATACAGCGTCAACTGAGCACTCTTGTTCTCGGGCTTGCCCACGAGTGATATGCCGAGAAACTTCTTTATAGGGTTTGAGCGACTTCTCTGCGTCCTTGACGTGGATGGGAGTGTGGTTCTAATCAAGGCAGTTGGTGCCTACGTCGGGAGGCTGGAACAGGCCGACCCCGTACATGTACCAGACGATATGTGTTTGTATCCGTTTCTTGGATGTGCTCTGTTTCTTGTAGTGGCTTTGGGTCAATGATTCTTTTATTTTGGAGGATAGTCCCATTGATAGGTAAGTCACCGGAAATGGGATCTTCGGCCAGCCAAGTCGAACTGCACAACATGGCTGACGGATGTGGAATAAGAGCCAAATACCGCTGGTAAACGTATTACAAGAAGGAGATGGATTACAAGTATGGTTATACTAGACACAAAGCTGACCTTTCCAAGGTACGTAGTTGTGTGCGATCAGTAAAAGTCAAGCTGCCGGCTGCTTTGGCCGACTCAACAACAGGATCATCAAACAAGGGAGAGGCGATACCTTTCCAAGGTACATAAGTAAGCCAAGGAATATAAGCTGTGCCAAGTCGTAGAGTCTGTTTGGGGCAAACGGCGGGAACATGCTGATGGTATGCAGAATCTTCTTTGCCATATCACCTCGACTGCTTCGTTGGTAACTCTTGGCTGTAACGTAGGTATTCGGAAAGTGCCACCCATGCCCCTTCTCGTGACAATGTTGCGTTGATGGCTTGGAAACGTATCACTACTTGAGCTGCTGCAAATGTCAAGACGACACTCCAGGGCGCAAGGAAACACATGAAGGGGCTCATCACAGCATACAGGGCACTGACGCACACTCGGACCTAAAGTAACGTCCAGGAAAGGTATAGACGCGGATGGCATCACGTCGGCTATGGCAATGACAGGATAGAAAGGAATTGAAAGCGACAACATGACGCCTGTGATGGTTTGGGAAAAGTTAGAGTCGGTTGTACTTCCCGTATGAGGGTGGGAATACGTCTAGGCGAGAAGAGCGAATATTGAT
>JADHZA010000117.1:0-54212 GCA_018831705.1 Torrubiellomyces zombiae
TCATCTAATCTATTAACTCGCTACGGCACCCAAAGTCCTGCATGCCTGGCGTGCAGAACCCCAAATCTGGCCTCTGACATTCAATTCAGGTCGTGAGAGTGCAATCAAACCGTGCAGATTTTTTTTTTCAAAAGATTTCATCCAAGTAGAGAATGTCTTGCTGTCCTTTTGGCCTTAATTCACACTGGCAGGATTTGCCTGCCTATGCATATATATATCAACAGCCCTGCGGAAACTTGTCCCATGCAATGCTCTTCCCTTGAATCCCTCAGGGATGTTGCGCTCGCTCCGGTTTGTAAGGATCTGTCTGGCTCAGGTGGACTTTGTCACTCAGGGTTCTGTTTGACTACTTGTACAGGTATGTCGCTAACACCATCTCATAGTAACCCTAACCCTATTCGACAGGATCAACATGAAAGGTGTGTACGCACCAGCCACAACTCTTCGGCGCACGGATCCCCCATGAAGTCGGCAACGGACATGCGGTGTCGGACTCGGCAGGCATAGAACAGATGGAATGAGCTGTGGCGCCGTCTACTAGCTGACTTGCACAATTTGTGTAAGAGCGACGCGTCTTCTCGTCTACATGTACATACATGTAAAAGATCGAGGCAAGCTTTGTCTCGATGCTGATGACGTTCCCTACGCTCAGACAGGCGCGCCATGGAACAAGCGCGCCTCCATGACGTATGTTCCTTCTTTCCAAATCTATGATCTTCTTGTTGACCTACACATGTAGTCTACATGTAGCGGAGATGGTATGACGCTGCCAGGGGGGCCTCACATACACCCACGAAGAAATCCACCATGAGACCATGAACCTTGTCTGGAGCTATGTGCGCTTTTGTTCGGCCATTCCGCTTCTCATGCGTACGAAGAAAGTGGAGAATGAGCCAGTGGTCTTCGCGCTCTGGCCATGGTGCGGTGTTGGGAGGAGAGAGCCGGGAGTCACCCAAGGAAGGTCGTCTTGTCTACGCTCAGTTCCATGATTACGAGAGACTGAACTGGAGTATTGGGAATGGTCAAGAGAAAGACGTATTGCCATGCACCTACCGCCTTGGCTACTGCAAACATATGGTGGACGTCGGAGCTATCAGAGAGGGAAGCTGCGGATGAAACGCGACCAACACATTCTCTATGGTGTTTCTACCTTGCACAATCCAAGCTGCTCGCTTATTTTCAGATGTGGTTTCACCTGATCCCACCTACAAGCTTTATGCAGAAGCTTTTCGGCGAGATGATCAAGAGCACAGTGGGTGAAGGATGGCGCCATGTCTTCAATTTGCTCCATGGTGACAAATTCATGTTGGTGGCCGCGATTCTCCGTTCGCCTTCATCCTTTGTTTTCCATATCTTGCATAATTCAAGGTTGACGCTACCGCGACATGAATTTCAATACTGGATGCGATACAAACTTGATGGCTTTTGTGTGTCCACACTCACGCTCTGCTTACATTTGGCGTTGATCGCTTTGTTCGTGCACATAGTTATGAACCAAGCACATGTTCACGAACGACCTCTGATCTCCATGCAAGACATTTTCCAACTACTCTCATGACTCCGAGACGAGGTGGAGACTTGAAACTCAGATTCAAGACGGGCTTCGCCTGCTCGATCTGGTTCCCAAACGAGACTCGTGCCTGCGTCGTCGTCGCCTTCATGGCCTGCGTTGTCGGCCTTGTATATCCCCTTGCGACTATTCAATGCGGGAGTAACTTCGGGACGTATGATATTCGGCCATACATGTAAGTTCGCAAAGGATTTTGTCAAAGGCACGGCACATGCATACATGTAGATGAGGTGAAGGTTTAGGCAGCGGTCCATACGCTCGAAGGTAGCACCACAAGTGACTTACATACATCTCTGCCCTCTTCTGGCGAGGCAGAGGCTACGTCCCCTACTTATGGTCGCTACACATCTCTACAAACTGGGATCCTCATCTCACGATCTTCCCCTTGCCTACATGTACAGTAGGTTCCAAGTCCTTCGTGTTGTGGCCGTGTGTGCACCTGACAGAATCTCCCCATGGCTTGGGAGGAAGGTATGGTACATGTAGACCAAGGCAGTGACATCCAGAATGTTATGCCGTTGTTGCCTAGGCATCGACCCAGGCATTCTATGGCGATATTAACTTTACGCTAGCTGAGTTCAATGCAAATGGCCAACAGGAGGGGATGTCGATCCTTCCCGGGCCGAGAAAGAGAGATTCGACAGTCAAACATTCGAGCAGGCGTGTGTGCCTCAAAGTGACCTTTGGGCCGTCAATCGATGACTAGTGCATTACGACAGCACTCATCCCCAACATGAAGTCGCCAGAGACTAACACAGATCCACTGAAGAGCATGGCGGACGAGTGTCGCCTGTCCTTGGACTCATTCGATGTACAAGCATGGAAGGGATTTGGTAGATACACGTAGCAAGAGCTGTTACTGCATACCACATAGTAGTGAAGAAGGCCGGCCTTTGGATGTATCTCGAGTGCAACAGCCCTATACACTTCACGTGATGCCAGACGTTGGAGAGCATGGCACGACGGTCAGGGAATGGGTCTTTGCTTGATACATTGTACTCAGGCACCCGTGCGGCTTCATTCCACCACCAACCAGATGGCAAAGCACTTCCCTCCCCCCCGGGGGCCCCGCAAATGCACCCGGCGGGAGGCGCCGTCTGTTTTTGCTCATCGCACACCTAAACCTATGCGAGCACCAGAGGCATCGCATCAGGTAAACTCTGTTCGGGGAGAGTACATCGGCGCTTGAACCTTGCCACACGACCAGTGGTTCCCGGTATGCCGCTAAGCATCATCCCAGAACGCTCCTCGTCCGAGTGAGATGGAATATGTGTCTGCAACAAACTTGCCGTGATATGCGAGGTACATGTATGAATGAGCAGAATGAAGACGCAACCATGACGCCCAAGGAAACAGAGTTTGTGTAGAGAGGCCTTATGTGGCATAAGTCGTACCAAGCCAATACACAGCTCGCCGATTTCCGGCCGTGTGGCAGGTGTGGGTTCGTCCGTCAGCAGTGGATGGCCTCAAAAGCTGGGTGCGAGTCGCCGACGACTGGCTGTGGTCGCTCCGTCCTTGGGACCGAAATGTGGGACCCCACCCGGCTGGCTGGGGCAGAAAAACAATAGAAACACATGGCTGCAGCACATGCCACAGAATGCAATGTTAAGTGCGTACTTCCATTGCTGCTGTACCTGCTAGGAGTTCGTGTGCTCGAGCTTCTGAGAGCTCAGGTAGCCCTTTAACGTTATATGTTTTCAACCTTATTTCCTTATGTGTGGTAGCAGTATTACATAAGGCAAAACTCGTGAGAAACACGCGAGTCGCTAAGTAAGTAGGACCCCCCCCGAGTGGCCCACCCCCTCGAGTGGCCCACTATATCGCGATGTAAGATGGACGCGGCCAGTATACGAAAACCACTATAACTTTGTTATTACTTAATTAAATTAAATAATATTAATATTTTATAATTACTATTTATATAGTATATCCCTTATATATATATTATCTAGTATAGCTAGCTATAAGGCTAAGAATTATACTTTATACTTATAGTTATTATTTTTAGCTTATTTTTTAGCTTTTTATACTTCTTTAAGTATTATAAAGTATATATTAAGGTTTAATAGGACTTTTTTTTTCTTTTAAGTAGCTAAGTACTTAATTTAATATATTTTTAACTTAATTTCCTTTTCTTAAAAAGTAATATTAGTTAAAAAGTTATTAAACTTTATACTAATTAAATAGCTATATATAGCTAATACCTTTTTTAATTATAATATTATATTTATTATATATAATATAATTTAAATATATAAGCTATTTAAAAGGCTTTTTAAGATTAAATTAAAGTTATATTTTTACTACTTTTTTAGTTTTTTAAGTATACTTTTAAATATTATAACTTTTTATAGAATAAAGTAGCTATCTAAGACTTTTTACTAGTTTTTAAGTTAAATTTTTACTACTTTAAACCTAGCTTTAGTATTATAAGCTATAAAGGCTTATATTTATACTTTTATATAGGCTTTAAGGAATATAACCTTATTAATAGGGGCTATATTATTAAATATATTAATTAATTAAAACTCCCCTTAATATAATAACTTTAATAGGCTAAAAACTATTAAATTAAGTAGCTAGAGAGTATATAATATATATAGTAAAAAGTATAAGATATAGATATTATCCTTAAAATAAATCTATATAAATTCCTTAGTTATATAGCTACTATAGCTATTAATAATTAATAATTAAGCCTCTAAGGGTTTATTAAAAGCTATTTCTAGTATAAAAATATATTCTAGTTACTTAATTATAATTAAATTACTTATCTAGCTATTTTCTAATATTATAAAAAGTTAAAGCTATAAAAAAGTCTTTTTAAATTATTATTATTATATAATAATACCTTTAAATATTACTAATAAGGTTAAGACTAAGCTAAAAGTACTAATATACTTAATTATTATAGCCTAAGCTTTTACCTTTAATCCTTTAATATATATATATTTTAAATTAATTTATAAGGAACCTAGTATAAAGTTATTACTACTAAAGCTTTTTATAAAGCCTATTTTATTTATATTATAAATATTTAACTATTTAATCTATTTAAAATTATTATAAAAATTAAAAAAAGTATTAATTATATTAAGATTTATTCTACTTATTTTAGCCTTATCTATCTTCTAGCTTTTTTTTAATTTTATAGCTTTATTATACTATAAAAAGCCCTTAATCTATTACTTATTAAAAGGCTTTATATTACTTTATTTCTTAAAAATCCTTATAATTATATAATAAATCTACTAGTATATAAGAGTAAACCCTAGTATTTTTTAATATAAGATCTATATAAAAATATATATCTTATTAGTTAGTAAAAGCTTTTAGCTACCCTAAGTTACTATAGCGCGTATAATACTACTAGATAGCTATCTTAAGAGTATTTTATATAGGATACTATATTACTATATAGCCTAATATACTAAGGTTTTAGCTATAACTATATTAACTATAGTAGAAATAGCTAATTCTAAATATATAGTTATTTTATATTTGCGATAAAAATTACTATTGTTATGAAGGTTTGAAGGTGATAGTGTGGATCTGAGGCCGTCGCGATGTGGTGGGCCAGTGGGGGGGGTGGGCCACTCGGGGGGGGTCCTACTTACCTGTACCGTTCTTGGACCCCTCTTCAACCAGGCAGAGAAAAAGAAAGAAATGTCGAGCCTGGCTGCTCCCAGAAGATGGATGGAGAGTCGCGACTGCAGGCACATGTCAGTTTCTGCCAAGCATGGGCGCATCATCATCATGTAGTAGGTACTAGGTAGTACGAGTAACCAGCCGGGTAATGGAGGTGCGTGGCCTCACTGCAGTAGTATGTATGTATTACGTACCGGTAGCCAAGGGGAACTCCTTTGCTCATGGCAGGCATGAATGGGAAACCCCCGGCCGACCACTATAGAGGTACATACTAGGTAGGCACGTAGGTAGTAAGGATGCCCTGCAGTCTGTCCGCTTCCCTCATTGACCGCCGCCTCTTAGGGGGTCGTCCAGGTACAGTACTCGGTAGAACGAATAATATGCAGCATGAGATCCAATGGGGGCCGGCCGAGAGCCTCCTTCCCCCCCCCTCGCAGTAGCCGTCATCCAGGTCCCGTCTCACTGGACTTTCACCGGCATCCAGAGCTCCTGTTCGACTCCACCCTCTCTTTTCCTCTCTTCGTTCTTAACCTAAAATCAAAACATTGAAACTACATCGTCATCCCACAGGCTCGGCCAGGCCAGAGCTCTCTTGTCCCGCCCAGTGCACCAAGGACCATACACACGCTTTGGATATACTTTTTGAGCATGTTATGACGCTCACTGTGGGAATAGCCGCACACTGCTCCTTTGACGGGCTCATCGTTACGTCTTGATCGCCGCACCACCTCCATGTCCTACGAGGCCGTGAATGTGGCGTCTCGACCTTGTTGGAACACATCAGGAAGGCCGGCCATCTTCTGCAACTTCTGAGGCCCCGTTGCCCCGTTGCCCTCTGATGACGTCTGGAATCGCCATTGCCGCCATCATCTCGTTCTCGCCGTCGGTCAACATCTTTCCCTGACGCCCGCACGACTCCATCCAAGCGGTCTGGTATGATCATCATTCGCCGGACGCTGATTAGTCCACGCAGTAACGGCTCGCACACGAAAGACACAAAGTTAAACACCCATAGCAGCCTTTTTGGACTCAGGCCAAGGCCTTCGACAACATCTTGCAATTTAGGCTTTCCAACTCTGTTCATGAGTCGGTTGGCTGGCTCCGCCATCTGGTCCGCAGGTTAGTCTCGTCCTCCGTCTCAAAATAAGCCCTCATACATGGACACAGGTATATAAGGTCGTGGTTCTGGACATTTCCTACCTTTCTCTTCCTCTTCCTCTTCCTCTCCCACTTCCACTTCCACTTGCCTTTCAACATAGGCTGCATCTGCAACTTCTTTTGTTGATTTCCCTGCTCTTACAAGCCCAACACGCATTAATAACCCACAATCGAACACTTCAGCATCGATTGCATAATCCTAATCACAATGTACAGGATTCCTTCAAGACCACAAATGAGTGTGGCACAGGGGTGGACGGCACAAGAACCAATATTCGATCAAGCGGCAGCTGCCGACACCCCCTCTCAGCTGCCCTGGACCTATTCGCAGGCAGAAGAACGGCTAGCAGCACTTCAAGCAGCTGTCATCTGCCAGAGTCTCGGTCCACTGCCCTCTTCTCCCCAGGGACCTGCATACATGTACGGTCAAGGAACTACATGTATCAGCCCTCAGTCTCTCGGTCCACTGGCCTCTTCTTACCAGGGACCTGCATGCAGTCAAGAGACTGCCAACCCTCAAATTCTCGGTCCACTGCCTTCCTCCCAGGGACCTGTATACAGTCAAGGAGCTACTAGCTCTCAGTTCCTTGACCCATCTGCCAATCCACTGGCATCACCGGCATGGAACCAAGGGGCAGCCGCAAACACGAACATGGCTCCTCAACTTGCCGGCCCCTTTCATAACCCCTCTCTATCGGCGGCAGGATATCTGCCATCAAATCTCAACCTGGCATCAAATTTTAATATGCCATCAAATCTGAGTCGGCCATCAAATTTGAACCTGGCATCAAATTTTAATCTGCCATCAAATTTGAACCCGACATTAAACCTGTCCAACGACTTTGGGTCATTTCTTGACCAAACGGGCGTGTTGGAGGACAGCGGATTCACATATAGCCCGCAATTCCAGCAGCAGCCGCTGCAAATGACCGAGGCCCCCATGCCTTCTAATGCGGCCTGGTCATTCGACAATGGGACATCAGGCATCTGCCCTGATTACACCTACGCAGTGAACACGAGCGGATTGCTCGTATCGCCCTCGACGTCTGTCGCTTCTGGCGGGCTTTCAGACGGCTCCAGCGTCCCGCGTAGTGTTCCTGGCCCTCCACCGGCGGAGGCGGCTCCGCCTACTCCTGGGGTCAAGTACGAATTTGTGATGACAGACCCGGGTGCGCCTAAACCAAAACGCACACCCAAAAGGAGTCAGGGACATCGCCGCAGCAGCACGGGGAGTAACATCGCGAAAAGGCCTGCGGCAAAAACACCCCACCGCAGGGCAAAGTCCATGGCCAGCGCGGCCCGGATCCCTTCGCACGCTGTCGCGGCAATGGCATCCGATCTCGGGGTGGAGGGCGACGGGAGGGCGGAATCCGCCATCAGGATGGTGCGACAACGATCCGGGTCC
The DNA here is from genome assembly GCA_018831705.1 of Torrubiellomyces zombiae. Classification (NCBI taxonomy): domain Eukaryota; kingdom Fungi; phylum Ascomycota; class Sordariomycetes; order Hypocreales; family Ophiocordycipitaceae; genus Torrubiellomyces; species Torrubiellomyces zombiae. Next base: position 7,782 of record JADHZA010000117.1, read on the forward strand.
CAGCAACGATGGACCAACACTCGGGCCACCACCGAGAACAACGGCGTGAGGCCCATCTCACAACGTGTGCCGCCGCGTACGCGGGCGCAGACGCGGGCGCCGACGCGGGCGCCGCCGCGCACGGTTCACTGCCGATGTGGGAATCCCGACGACAGCGGTCTCTTGGTGGAATGGTAAGGATGCTTTCCTTTCGTATCGAACCCATCGAGCGAGGCTGACAAGTCTTCCAGCCAAAATTGCGAGCGAAACTTCCACGGGGAATGCATCAATATGACGAGGGCGACCACGCCCCATGTGTATATCTGCCGTTCGTGCGGTGGCATCCCGGATCCCATCTCGGACTAGGCGTCGCCATGTTGGACGTGTTGGAAAATTCTTGTTACATTTGTTGTCGACTCGCCGTCGACGTAGCGACGTTTTATTTCACTGTTGTTTTTGCGTTGAGACGCCGTTTCGGGCGCGAGTTGCACTAGAGCCATTACGACCGCAAGGTGTGCATCCGATGTTATGATAAGGCTGGCGACTGAGCGTTGAGAGTTTAAGGTTACGACGTTACGATTGCATGAATGGACGGAGTTCCCAAATATTTTTCTTCTCTCACCGCTATCTTTTTCATGTGCTAAGCAATGTCCCAAACTGTCCATTCCTACACGCATGTAGGGAGCGCCCTTGAACAGACCTGATTTTGGGCAGACACAGACCTCCTATAGCTGGCTGCGCCGCTTGGTGCACCGCTGGCTGCGCTTGTGGGCTGTGCGAACAGCACGACTGCCTCCAAGATGGAAGGATTACCGTGTGTTTCGTTGCACATTTCAAGTCACGCCTAGAGCAAATTCCAAGTTCTTTCCACTCGCTCTCCAACGACAGCGGCTTATAGTTGGGGATATTTGTCCATTCCTATGGAGGGAGCACCTTTGACCAGACGTGGGTTTGGGCAGACACAAACCTCCTGCCCTAACTGCCTCATCAAGCGCCATTCTTTTGAAACTAGCCCTTCCCCTTCCTTCCTGTGCTTCGGCCGTACCAGCGGGCGTCGCTTTCTGTTCTCACGCTCCTCGGTCAAGACTCGGTATGTATCTCGCGTACGCGGAGGTGGATCAAGATGCCGCACGACAAAAATTCCAGGCACAGCAACGCCTGAGCAAAGATGGCGCAGGAAGAAATCAAAGATCTGAAGGGGGGGAAACCACCTCGTGGCGGATGAAGGGACTGCCAAACCATGTACAGAGAAAAACAATGTCGAATACGAGTCAACGCCATTCCGCCAAGATCCGTCCTGTATGTGCGCTCGAGCCCCCTTTTCCAGACCTGCCCGCCCCCCCCCTCTCGTTTGTTCACCAGGAATCAGTTTTATATCGTCATGATCCTGATGACTCCAATGAATTGTATGGCCCGCCACGGGCTTTTGGTATCGTCGTCACATGGCCCAACCGTATGCACAGCACACCCAGCCAAGGTACATGCGCTTCTCTAAAAACAAAAGAAATGGACAAATGAGATATTGTCGGGCTACATCAAGCCGTGCAGGTTGTAATCGGCGCCCGCCATATCGGAGAGCGATGCCGGCGGTCCTGAAAAGGCAAATGTCTCGTAGCCCGCCAAATGTTGATTGTGGTGATGCATGTCGGCCCTGGTCTGCGACAGAGCCATGGATGAGGTTGTGTTGGGTGTAGATACGCAGGTGTCGTCGCAACGCTCATCAGTGCCTGGCATCGACTGGGAGCCAGCCCGAGCCCCCCCGCCCCGGTGAGCAAGTGCCTTTGGTATGTTGGTTTCGCGACGTCGCTTGGGAGGATCCTTGAGCTTCTGATGCGTATGGCACTGTTGCAATTTGTGTCAATACCCTGAACCGGCCGTGCGCCCATGAGAAAGGTCACAATTAACTCACCTTGTACGCATGCCTGAACCATGTAGTTCCCTTCTTTTTGCTGCTCACCAAGGCAACCCATTCGTTACAGCTTCCACATAAGCCCTCCCAGACGTCCGGATTGCCATCCATTCGCCTGGTGTCCAACGGCTCTTCAAACGGATTGCCCGTTGACGCACTGATCCCATGAGTGAAGGACTTGTCGTACCAGAAAGCCGAGTTCTTCAGCACCAGCCATCTGCCAGGCTTGCAGATTCCGCACCATCCCTCTCGCTTTTTCCCTTGGCCACGAACCCACTTCGGCGTGTACAGGTCCCCTGCGAATCTCAATTCCTGCTCGTGAGGGGTGAAGTCGTCGTCTGCTGGGTGCATGTCCTCTTCGGGGGGCGGAACCTGCTCCTCCTGTAGAGCGGCAAACAGGTCGGGGGGATCCGAATGATTGGCATATCTCCCATGCAAGGCTTGTGTCTCTGAGTTACTTTGCAGCATCTTGACTAGGCCCTGCGATGGAAGTACCGGCGGTTGCTCAAAGTAAGAGCCTACTGGATAAGTGTCTTGTTCGGGGAGCCGCGGTGGGATGAGCACACCGGACTGCATCATCGAAGACTGCGCCCCCATGAAGTAAGATGCGGAAGGATTGGCCGCCATGTTGTGATCACCTGGGGTGTGTACAGCGTAAGGAATAGAGGAGCAGCCCTGGATTGACATCTGCTGATCGTGAACGTGCCCTTCGTGCAGAGCATTGCCGGAAAATGGTGATCTCCGACGTGGTCGTGTAGGAGCGTACGAACCAGTAGACCAACGCTGGGTTCTCGAGTTTTCGATGCTGTACGGGACGGATCGAACGCTTGGTCGCGGGGAAGGGGAGGCTCTGCCATGGCTTCGTGTTTGCATCTGATCAGGCCTTGTTTGAGGCGTTACTGGGGGTGACGCAACCGGCGAAAGGTGTATCGATGACATCAAAGATGTTCTATTTGAAGTCGGAGCATGGTCGGAGTGATATGAAGGAGCTTCTGACAAGCCTGGCAGGCAATCGTCATACGCAGGAAGATCCGGACGTCTACTCGACGTGGAAATGGCGATTGACGACACGGAGAGTTTCCGATGGTTTGGGTCGCCTCTTGTGCTCGAGGATTCCGTCTCATGTCCCGGATAAGAGTATCGCAGGTCGACGATGGGGAAAGCTTCATCAGTGGTATATGCTTGACCTATTGACCCCTCACCGTCCAGCGCATGAAGATCGATCACCTCTCCACAAGGGGCCTGAGACCATGCACCTAAGATTTGTTACGAATGGTATTTCTCAAAAACTTTCACGCTGATAAACTGACCGACGTGAGATATTCCCAAGGGCAGTAGAGGCTGAGAGACTGGCGTCGGTCGTTGCATGGTTTGGTTTGCGGTATGATGAGCAGGTAGAGCCTGCCAGGCCTGCATCGTCGGTCTGCCGTCCCCCATATGCAGAGGCAACCCATGGTTCGTCATCGGTAATGATCTTCCAGCCTGCGTGACGGGCTGAGCTATCCAGTGCGAGCTCGTCGTCATCAAGCAATCGCGTTCATCCATGGCGTTTGCGCACATTCTGCGTCGAACTTTCTCTTGTTTTTAAAAGCTTGGAGATAATCGTCGGATAACGACACTAAAATGACCTTTACGAGGGTTTAGGTGAGCACCGGTATGCTTTGCCGAAAGAGAGAGCCAACATTAAGCAGAGATGCCGATGCTTTATGCAGGCCTGCCCAGTTAGTCGACGCTGGAATAGACGGGAGGCCAATAGGCTGTTGAAAGGCGAAGGCTGACCGCGGATAGCTTGCCCCTAGGTCTACCCGTCAGATCAGCAGGCAAAGAATCAGCGGATTCTCAGCCATCCGCACGAGCGTCGATTGACAGTGCTTTAAGCAGGCTGACTCACCAGACTATCCTCAGGTAGGACAAGGTGTGGAAAACGAAGATAACAAAATGGCAGCGAGCAACGAAAGGGGGGGGGGGCTTCGGTGATGAGGAAAAGTTCGTCTCCCAGTGAGTCGAGACGTCGGCGCAGTCGAATGCAAGTAAGAAAAGCTTTGCTTCGCCGTGAAGAAGAAATCGTTGTAATTAGAGTTGACAATGAGGAACTCGTCAAGCCACCTGCTGCCTTCAAGGCAGGTCGACCAAGGGGAATGGAATGTATAAGCAATCGCCTCAGGCAATGAAAGAAGAGAACCAGCTCATATGTGTTGTATTACGACAGGAGATGGTTAGAAGTGAACATCACTGGACCCTGTTCCGGCAGGAGAGGACTGGCCATGAGAAAGGTCGGAATCGAAGAGTGGTCAAGAATGAGAAGCAGTCGGACAAGACACGACTGGAAGAACAACAACAGACCCGCTACCCGAAAATGGCCGCTAGCAAGGTGAGCAGACGACAAGCAGCACTTCGGGTTGCTAGAGATGTAGTACGTCTCTTCCTCGGGCAGGCAATTCCAGATTCAGACCCAGAGTCGTCGCTAGGGGAGTGAAGGAGACAGCTCTGACAGCAGGCAGATAATAATAGCGGGAAGCCTGGCAGAGGTGGATGATTCCACTTGGTAATACCCCGTAAATTACAACGATCCCGTAGAGGTAGGCATCCCATCCAGGCCAACAGGGACAAGCTTGCGACAGCGGTACGTACAACGTGAGCTCAGTCGTCCATGGGCCATGGACCGTCTTCACTGGCGGGAGGGATGAGAGGGCGCTGCTGTTGCTGCAGCGGCGACCCGCTCTTTCGGCTTCTCGTTCTGCTTCTGCTTCTGCTTCTGCCTCTGCCTCTGCCTCTGCCTCTGTCTCTGCCTCTGATGCAAGCCCATGGCCAAGGTCTGCCCCCTCCCCTTGGACATCCCAAGCCCCCTCCGAGCCACACCCATCACCCAGACGTGGCTACGTACAGCCAACAGGCGAGGCGAATGAGCGGCCTATAGCGCCGGAGACTCGGCGAGAGCGGAACATTGTCGCGAGAAGCAGACATGTGTTGCGCCAACGGCGAGCCGTACGGCCAGCGCAGGCCACGAATCCAGGGCGTGGATGTGTGCCCCGGACAAGCCTGTCGAACAGAGGACATCGGTCCTGGCGAATAACACAGGTGGAATGGAACAGCACTAACACAAATGAAGGAGAATATGAAGGTCGGCAGGGTTCCGGGTTCCTTTTTCGGACGTCCTGGAAGCTGTGAAGCAAGGTTATGACGGAACACGCATCCATAGGCAGCGGAATCGCCATCCATCCCCGAGGGTGAGTAACTGGTGCTTCACCTGTGTTTGCGTGAAGTTGGTGTCCAGTGCGAAGGTCTCTGCTCCGTACATACACCAACCACCCCCCCTGCCCCTTGTCATTTTTCAGGCACCACCAATGCTCTCTTACAGGCATGTAATTACATATGTACATGAAGTTGTATTAGCGTCGCGGGCTCATTACCGCGGGCCCTGTGCATGTATGTAGGTACTCCGTCCGCATGTACACGCCTGCGTGCATACCTGCTAGTACAACAAGTCTTGCCGGGTGGGCAGGTACGAGGACGAAACGTGCACAAAGCTCCTCTCCACCACCAAACCTTATGTCGTGAAGCTGCCAAGTAGTACTAGTACTAGTAGTAATAGTAATACCCGCAAGTTGGTACAAGTAGATGATGATACACCAGATGCTTCGCCCCTCCCCTGCCGTGCCTACCTCCGTTCCTTCCGCTTGAGATGCCCCCAATCGAGCCATTCTTTTTGCCCTTGAACAGCAGGAAGCCCTGGCGTGCTTTCCAAAGTGAGAGTGGATGTACATACATATATGTAGTACTACTAGTGCCCAGTAATTAATTACCTGTACATATGCATGTAGTACTACAACTATGTACTCCGTAACTAGCGCTGCTTGCACCCTCCACGGCATCCAATACACGCATGTCAACTCCGTGACCCACAACATGTTTGGGAGACGGAGATCCCATGATACGCTCACGAAAGTCGACTTGAAACGGGGGCTTTCCATCACGTTGATGACAGGACGTGCCGCCGAGCGAATAGCGCCCGCCGCTTAGCAGCGCCGGGCGCTTGGGACACAATGGGCCCTCGGACCTGAGGTCGCAAAGAAGACAGAGCTCCCGGAACCTTGGCCCCATGAGGACGGCACGACCGTTTCAGCAGGGTTTTCCACGCACAGTTCGAGTTGGTTTCAACGCCTGTCCTATCAGAAGCACGCCCAGCCCTCGTCTGCCAGTACGGCCTTGGCGGAAGCGTCCATGTCGAGGATCCCTGCCCGTTGACCCGGCTGGCCAATCGTTGCGCACCTTGTACATGGCACGGGCCATAGCTGCGCGTACGCGTTTCATGTTTAGACCACGCAAGACAACTAGGCACAGGCACAAGCACAGATCCCCGGCGGTCCCTTATGTACTTTCATGTAGGTAGGCCCTGCCTGCGCACCTGCGGTAAGCAATGCCGGGGAGCCGCTACTACCACATCAAAACACTCTAATCATCCTACAAGTCTCCTCCCGCGCCTCCTCTGGCTGGCCGCGCTTGTACAAGTATACAGGCAACAGCTCAGTATATCAACGTGGGGATCGCTTGGCGCCGGGCACCCGGAGGATAGTGAGAATCGAAACGCGAGCCAAAACAGGATGACATGGCGACGTCCGTGGCGCGGACCAGGGTCACTTACTTATCTCGGTGAGCGTTCGGATCTGTCCGACCTGTTTCGACGCGAGCGACGGCTTCCAAAGTCGAAAGCCGGGAAGATACACTACATCTTCGCCCCCAAATCTAGGTATAAGCTACAGGTCATACTTGTACTTGTCTGCAGTGTTTTGCTTTGTCCCTCAGATCCTGATCACGCAAATCGAACCTTCAGTGGGGATGCAGCCCCTTCAATCTACAGCCCATTCGACTTAAAACCGCTGAGGTTACCGATTCACAGCAAGTGACGAGGCCGATATGAACGCTGATAGGAGGGCGCGGCGGAGTCCTCGGACTTGCAGCCAAGACTTGGGAACTTACATTCTGTCCAGTCAGCATGGAGAGCAAGGCCTTCTTTCACCTTTTTCCGCTCCCCTTCTTCTCTCTGAAGGATCAACACAATCTCGCACTACCCTTTGACAGGCTTCGGGGGAAAAGATGAAGTCTTCCACAGGGTGCCTTTCCCAGAGTTTCGGCCAGCTTTGAGCGGCGTCTGCATGCGACGTAGCCAACAACACCGGCTTTTGACATGGCTTGGACTCCCGTGGAATAAAACGCCAGGATTGGCTGAGGAAAAAGTCACTTCCGCCTCAACGAGCCTTGGAGCGTCCCGTCCATACGAACTTTCCTGCATGCCAGAGCGACGCACCATGGAATAGGCAGGCACTAATACCGCATATCGGAGCAGCGAGCAGCCTCGTACAACCAAATGACCCGGAAATATTGAGGCGAGTGAAGCTCTGTCCTACCGAAGACGCAGTTGATGGGCCACGCCAAGTAGAGCAGCCGTAGGCGGGATACCGAGATGGCCTGATTTTCTCGCGCAGCAGCTGTCCCAACTGGGTCCTGGCATCTCCTCGTGAACGAGACAAGGCATTCGGTGTGGAGATTGAATGGCGATGCCGTACTCTGTGATTAGAGCATCTTAACCAATAGCAGGGATCAGGGAGGTTCAGAATGAGGCACGAGTAGAACAAAAGGCGCCAAGGATATCGTAGCCATCCGATCGATGTCAAGGCGGCGTCAGTCTCGCCCAAGTTACCTGTACAACAACTTACAAGCACAAGCAAAAACCTCAAGACTGTTTCGGAGGCCCTGATCTAACGGGCTGCAGGACACCTCGCCTTGCGGGGAACTTTCAAACGTGGACAAGAGCGAGGTCGGTTAGCCAGACGACAACCATGCTGGGCGTCGGCTATCGTCCTGTAGTTGACGTGGACCGTCTCCTCTATACAAGTACAGACCAACACAACACATGCTTTGGCTTGTCATTGGTTAATAGTCTTCTACATCGAGCTCAGCCCGACGTTGATCATCCGGGAAAGGGCCATCAAGGAGGTGGCTGTTTCATCTCATGCTGGCCGCGAGGCCTGGACCAGACAACTTGCTGGATATAGAATGCGAATACTGGTACCTAGTCGAAGCTAATCCCATCGAGACCACGAGAAAGAAACAGTCACTGCTGTTTAGTCTATAGCTCGGCTCCCCAACAACCGTGGGAGCTATTCCCAACTTGCTGACACATACCGTTGCGGCCAGAACGACGCAGACAAGTGAAGCGGATGAAGCTGCGCTAGCAAACGCAGTGAGCCCTGGTGTACGTTCCTGTTGGACCACGATGCACTGGCTCTCACACCAATGAGCGGCGCGGACGGCCTTTGCGCTCACTCACGCAGGGTTTGAGGCATGCTTCTTGCGTGGATTGGCCGATTGGGCCCTCAATGCCGCTGCTGGACCACTTGGATAGTCGTCGTACGAGGGCGATGGACACACTGTTGGCACTGCCGAGACCTGGGTTGCCCATGCCCGTCGAGGAGCCAATGACACACGTTTGAGGAGGTCCTCGGTCGTACCCGTACATGCAACTTACTCAAAAGGATGTCATGAACGGCTGGTATCGGACTTGGCCGATGATGAGATATAGGCGGCTTCGGCGAGACGCTCACGGGTGTAGACGCAAGCTTGACCATAGACTACTTTGGTAAGAGGCAATGGTCAGAAAGCTGGTGCTCGATCAGCCAAGAGATATTATCTCACCCCGCCAAAACGATCCTACAAGCGACCCCGGGCCTTGTCGACACATGGATGATGAGAAAGAGGTAGTGATGGCTCCGCAAAGTGAGCAGTAGACGGCCACTGCGGAACGTCGGAAATCATGTGCTCCAAAATGCTGTTGCCTTTGACCTCTTTAGTGCTGGGTTGAATAGGGGACTTGAGATGACGGTCGAGGTGACACAACCTGAACGGCACCTCTAGATGTGGCGCTGTTCTCTCCCTACAACGACGCTGGGCCTTTCCATCATGTTGGGTCCGGGATTCGTCTGCCCATCATCAGTTGAAGGTTTATGCGGATGCCCGCCTCGTGGACCTGAAGAGGAGGCCGAGAGACCCTACCATCGGGTGGATCTTCAGATCAACCAACATTCGCGCACCTTGCACCATGGTCTCCCTGGCTACAGGGGTCGCGACATATCCGTACTTGTACCTGATTACCTTCCGAACAAGTATACAGATGAGTCGAGTCGAGGCTTAAGGCATCCGTACATCCGCAGGTATACTGTTTACACGCTCATGTCGGATGATACAGTAAATATAGCAGGGCCAAGGGTTTCGAGGCCTCTTTCGACGCTCCTTGACCTTACCCAGCGTGCCAGTGTCAAGGGCCCAACCAAGGCTTAGTGCCAAACCCCAGTCACGGAATCCATACGAATGCTGCCTTTCTGATCCAAGGATTCCGTAGGGCACGTTTTGACATATGATACTGACTTGTGAGGAGTACAAGTCGTCATTACTTATACGGTATGCACGCCCATGACTCCGTACAAGCAGATGACGATGACGATGACCAAGACAAAGTGCACATGCTTCTGCGCCATGTTTTAGTCCTGCACCTATCCGGTAACTCTCGGAGTCGTCTCGTGCTACGTGGTACCGTCTACGAATACCAAATCGTTGGGGCGGTGTAAAACGTGCGAATCGCGCAAACACGTTTTGTGGCGTTTGATGTCTCAACGTGTGTACGTATCCAAAGACGCATCTGAGTCAACTTCTACCCTAGTTCCATGTTCGTCGTGATGGGTCGGTAATACAAGTCATACGCGGGTTGCGGGTGTCGAAGGAAAGGGACGGACAAGCCCAAAGCTGACGTTCACGAGGGGGCATTAGGCTCTGCTTCAATGTCTATGGAATCTTGCGGCAGACACAGTCGCGTGATAATATGTAAACATCGGCACCGTTCGGGAGCACGACCGATGTACACGTAATTGAAAACGTTGGACGTTGGAGGCACCTCGCAAAGCGAATACTACAGGCCCGGGTATTATTACTTAGCAAAGCATTTGACATCGGTCTGCGTCTATTAGTCACAATTTCTCCTTGATACTTGCTGAAACCGAATGGGTTCAGCGGAATCCATGATTTTCTGGGAGCCCTCTGAAACTATTGGTGTTTGCTAAAGACACCGAAAGCGTCATGTCGTAGCCCCTTACTGTTCCGTCCTCAGACCACATGTAGTCATTACGTATGTCGGCGCCGAAACGTGCCATCGTGTCGGTCTCGAGAGATTGTTCTCCAGCCTCCGTAACCTTTACTTTGTGCCATTATCCGCGTGTTACGACTTTGATTACTCACTCAAGAACCGGTGGTTCTTGAAAAGGGGCATTTCTCCCCCAGCATGGCTCGTTGGCGCGCTCGTTCTTCAAGTTCGGCGGTAGCTTCCATTCCCTTACCGACTTTGTTTGGCGGCCCGAGGTCCTCGAAAAGAAAACCTTCGGGTTTCATACCGACACCATCGCCAGGCACCATACCTCCCACTGCCCTCGAAATGAGTGCCTCGAGCCCCCAGCGAGACCAGAACGAGGCGGGCGCATACCACGGTTCTTTGACGTAATGGTGGTGTGCTAATCTGCCTGTCTGGGGGTCTGGACCAGTGACGATTCGAGCTGGCGAGAATGCCGGCAGCGAAAGACGTCGGAGGTACAGGCGTCGCAGAAATAGAGATGTTTGTATAAGTGCCGACACGCCGAGGCTCGGTTCCGGGTAGCTGTGTCATTGCGTTAGTGCCACTACTATGAGCTTGGGAGGGTTGGGGCTGAGGACGCACCAAAGAGCCCGTCGCATCCTCTCGCCAAATAATATCATGAATAATTGACGTATAATGGGCCTCAGGACGCTGGGATATGGCGACAAAAACATGTCCACGAGCATATTTCCCATGATGTTTGCCTCCTCCATCGGCCGCTGATGCTTGTCCTCGTACTTGCTCGCCCATCGGGTGACATGCTCCACGAACTCGATCCCATCTTTCCAGGAACTTTGACCGAGTTCTTTTTGGAAGTCAATTTCCATCATTTCGCCGATATATCTCCAGAATGTTGCGAGCGCCGCAATCTCCATGTCAGTAAGCGGCCTCCACTCGTAGAGCGCAATGAGGCGCACGGGTTCTACCACATTGGTGTACAAGGTGTAAAGTAAGTCTTCATTGAGTATCTTTCCGGACTTGATGTACGAGGAGTGCAGATAGTTCATGCGGCCAACTGCCTTGTGCAGAAGCGGCGAGTTGGGAGGAAAGGACATGAAGCTTGAAGGTACACGTAATGAGTGAGTTGGAAAGTGATGAAGCCGATGCTCAGGAAGAACGTACCAGCCGAATAAAACCTCATTGTCTTCCCATCTACAAGAACATGCCAAAGGTCACTTTGAGCATGACGGATCTCGGGAGTGAATCCGGGGGCTCTCACCTCTTTGGCGTGTGCTGTTCTCTATTCAGATCACTCACAGCAAACAGAAGCTTTGCGATATTCTCTACAGTGTATGTCTCGAAGGGAGTTAGCTTTGACTCGGACAACGAAGTCGGTAAGTCGGGGACAGGTACCTCTAGGAAAGCCTTTCGTCCAGCAAGATCGTAGAAGAGAGGGAACTCTAGGGTACTGATAGTGTCTACGATGATCTGAGCATCCTCACACGTCATGCGCGAGAGGGATTCACGGTCTGGATAGTTGAGTCTTTTCTGAAGTCTCTTGATGCGTTGAAATCGCAACAAAGAGCATAATGCTGCGTAGACGATGAAGACGGAGAGAAAAATCCGAGCAAGAGGAAGCGCTTGTAATGGCCGTGATGGCTCGGACCAGAGAATGGAACTGGAGGAAGCATTGTCTGCCATTTTCTTCTCTATCAGATTACGAGAAACTTATAGAGCTGTGAATGGGCTGGACGGGCGGATGTGAAAGGCAACATGGTAGTGCTGGCTGTGCGTCATGACTATATGTCATGTATGGAGCGTTCTTGGCGAGGAGGACTCTGAGGGGCTCGTCGAATGAGACGTCGTGGTCGTCCCGATTGCGTAACCATGCAGGTAATATTGCTTCGATGGACAGGCACAGCGAGATTCTTACAAAGCTCTGATATGTTCAGCATATGCAGTGTTTGATTGGATCCAAGAAGCACAGGAGAGGAAGCTAATGCATGGCGACGGGTGTAAGATGGTAGTGGTGGGGGCCAAGGTCGTCTCCAGAGGTATTCAGGGATGCCCACGTCTTTCAATAGCATCCTGAACAACAATTTTGATAGATCATTCATCAAAGAGCTTATTCCGTGCAAGAGATAATCAGGTTGGACGTCCGGGAGCAACGAAAGCCCCCGTGGATCTTGCTGTACTATAGGCGACATGTGGTCTAGAGCAGACAAAATAGGGTAACACGACTGGCCGTGTTCACGGTGTTGATACGTTCTCGCGGGTGCTTTTTACCTGGCCACAGTCGAGTGACGATAGCGTCGAGCAACCGCATGAAATTGATCAACAATGTTACAGCGGCTGATGGAAGAGAAAGGCCAAAGACGGAAGTTAGCGGCGGAGGGACTCCGGCCAGGATGTATGTGGAGTTTGAGGCCTACCTGCTGAATGGCGGCGCGAGACTCGCGCACCGTAGCCGAGAATCTCCCGGTCAGCTCCAGACCAGCATCACCTTAGGCCATACAGATCTCACTATCCAGGCCGCATCAGGAAGTAAGTCGCTGGGGAGCATCCCTTTGACCCTTTCCCTCGTACATCATCACTAGGTAGTCCCTACCGTGCGCAATCGGAACAATCTCGACGACATTAGTGGAAAGACAAGATGGTCGGAAAGGTGTCGGAGAGGGTTCTCCTCCGCGAGGGTAAGCTATTTTGCTCGCCTCTCTGGTTGAGGTTGTCCACTACTTACAAATCTGTTGCTTCCCAGGTCTCGAGAGAACTGATAATGGCATGAGGCTCACAAGCTGGCCGGATGTGGCACCCATCAACCAGAAAAACTATTACACGTCCGTCACAACCCTTGATCCGCGCGTGCTCGCTTGCGCTGACCCGATATCTGTTCCAGAGACTACATGAAGCGCGACGATCAGGTGCTCGCGCTGCGACTTCAGAACGATGCTACCCGCGACAAGCTTGTGCAGAGTGCCCGCGATCGCGACCGCCTCCTCTCGAAGCCTGCAAATGGCGAGCTGCCCTTACCCGTACCTGACCTGGCCGAAGAAGAGGGCGCTGCGGCTCCTACAGGCGCCGCCGATTCGTCAAGGATCATCGTCATCCACCCCGGGAGCCAAAATCTACGGATAGGCTTCGCCAGCGATGCTCTTCCACGCACAATCCCCACAGCGCTAGCATGCAAGTTCCCTCAGACCGAGTCGGAGATGTATGAGGCCCTTCCACGTCGTCAGTTCGAAGCGAAGACTACCGACCAGCAGTACGGCGAGGAATGGTCGAAAAAGTATCAAAAGATGTGCGGCGATCTCAAGACTGACATGCGAGCCAACAAGCGAAAGGTTCTTCCAAACTCCAAGGAGCTTGTTCAGACCTACAATCGTCGCACGGAACCCGAAGTAATTGAGAAGCACAACGACCCGCTGGAAATTGAATGGACCGATGTCAAATCGCTCGAGGACGCCGAATCATTAGCATCTTGCTTCATCGGCAATGAGGCTCTACGAGTACCAGACGACTCTGATCCCAAGTTCAAATTGTGGTATCCGCTCCGCAATGGATGGTGGAATGAGAACGATTATGACAGTCAAGAGCATCTATACGACGATTTCGAGACTCTTCTCGATCGAGCTCTGCGGCGAGACCTTGGTCTCAAGACCAACAGTGAATGGCAACAATATAGCTGCGTTTTCGTCATTCCGGACCTTTACGATAAGCGGCTCGTAGAGCAAGTTCTGCGATCGTGCACCACGTGGTTTGAATTCAACAAGGTCTGCTTCGTCCAGGAGAGTATGGCCGCAACATTTGGCGCAGGCTACACCCAGGCCTGCGTCGTCGATGTCGGCGCGCAAAAGACGTCGGTGACGTGTGTAGAAGATGGCCTCTGCATCGAGGACTCCAGAATCAACCTCAAGTACGGAGGATATGATATAACGGAAACCTTTATCAAAATGATGCTGTACGACAACTTTCCGTATCAAGACATGAATCTGCAAAGGCGGTACGATTTTCTTCTGGCCGAAGAGCTCAAGATCAAGCACTGCACCATGTCGCAGGCCGACATATCGGTCCAACTCTACCAGTTCCACGTGCGTGCGCCTAATCAGCCTACGCGGAAATACGCATTCAAAACATACGATGAAGTCATCCTGGCGCCCATGGGAGTGTTTGATCCTTCGATATACGACAACAGCACGAAGCTGAAAGGACGACGGAAGCTCGTGGAAAGATCGTACAACGCGTACGAAGTGGACATGCCAGATGATCCCGCCTCCACTGCGCAGCTGGCTATTCTCGCTCTCGTCAAGCCATCACTCCTGTCAAGCGCCAATGACGCACAAGCACTAGGGGAGGGCGCCACTCCGAGCAAGGAAAAGTTGCAAACATTCAGCTTCTCTGGCAAAGGAGAGGCCGGGTTGAATGGTACGCCAGCAGAGTCTTTTGCAGGATCCCCAGCGCCGGAGGCAAGTACGCCTGCACCAGCGCCCTACATATTTGGAGCAAACAAGGACGGGCTCAACGGCGACAGCCCTGCACCGAGCGGGACTCGTGCCGGGGGTACACCTGTTCCAGGACAGGGGCAAGCAGCATCGCAACTTCCCGCCGGTGCCTCCACGGATCCGGCTGTGAGCGGTGCTAGACGCATGGCGGCGGAGCGAGACTCGGTTCTGCCTGTAGCCCCCCTCGACGTTGCCATCTTGACCAGCATACAGCACGCCGCTAAGGGCGACGAGAAGAAGCTCCGCGACCTCTTGGGCAGCATCATGGTGATTGGCGGTGGCGCAAAGGTGGCTCATTTCACGGTGGTGCTGGAGGAGAAGCTGAAGGCGCGTCACCCCGAGCTGCATGACAGGATCCTGGTCAGCAGGAGTGCGAGGGACATGGACGAGCAGGTCGTGGCCTGGAAGGGGGCCAGCGTGTTTGCAAAGCTGTCGACGAACGATTCTTGGATTACTCCGTTTGAGTATGAACGGCTAGGGTCGAGGGCGCTCCATCACAAGGTTCTTTGGGCGTGGTGAGGACGCCAATATAAGAAAAATAAGGCGATTGTTACTGTTCAAGGAATTGCCGGAGTTATGGGAATGGCGCGGATTGGCAAGGAAAGGCGCATAGGCGTAGAGCAGGATTTACATATTCGGTAGAGGTGGCTGTTCAAGCAGGGCGAGGGAAGGGGATGAATAGCCGTGGCGCCATGGACGATTATAGGAAGGGATAAAATCGTACACTGTCAGAGCATCAGTCGTACATGACGCCACAAACAGCAGCTCATTGCTACTATCACTGCTACGTACATTTTTTTCATTCTGTAAACAGCAACCCATAACATCATCAACTGGGCTCACAATTGCACAGGTAGCTAATACTATATTACCCTGAATCGGCCTATTGCTGTCAACATCCAGTTGTGATGAAATTACGTAATTGCACCATCCTACTCGATGACGGTTGGTGCCCTGGTCCGTGCGCCTTACATTCTTGGGCGCGTCGGGCCGTTTAATCGATAATAGCAGGTCACACAGCTGCTGTATTACTCGTTTGCGTATTTCGGCTCCCTAGTGACGACTTGCACGCTTTCACGACAACAACATCTCCAACATCGTTTTCCCCCGCCATGTGATTTGATCCATCGCCTCTCAACCAGAGGTCCGTATCGATCCGAAGCCATGTCGACCATATCCAGATACCTACCATTTGCGCCATCGACGACGACCGCCCACGCCGTCACGTACCTACTCGGCATCTCGCTCTTCTCCATTTCCTTCCTCGTCTTCCTGAACAGCTCCGTATCCTTCGTCGTGACCGACCTGATTGGACAGAAACACAAAGTCGGCGATGTCGTGGGCACGCTGGGATTCGCCGACGAGCTCGTCGCCCTGGTGGCCTGTCCCGGCTGGGGCCTCGTCTCGGATCGCCTGGGCGTTCGATGGGTTGCTGTGATAGGATACACCATCATCGGCCTTTCGCTGGCTCTCTTCGTCCAGGCCGAGAATGTGTACCCGCAGCTTCTCCTGATCCGTGTACTGTTCGCCGTGGGCGCATCAGCAGCGTGAGTTAAAAAAAACAAAAAAAACAAACTCGGCTCGGTGATATCGGAGCTGACGGCTTTTCCAGAGCGACCATGGTGACGGCCATCCTCCCGTCTCTGACCGACGAAAGCAACGGCTCGGATGACTTGGCGAGATCAAGGGCGAAGATAAACCCGCGATTGAGTGCTGCCTTTTCAGTCGAAAGTGAGGCGACGATTACGCCGGAACGATATACCCGATTGCTGTCTACCGATGGCGTGCATTCGCCGCGCAAACCGGGATCCAAGAAGCCGTCGGCTCTGGCAGGCTTCGTCGGAGTCTTTACCGGCTGTGGTGCCCTCGTTGCGTTGGTCTTGTTCCTGCCACTACCGGCGAGATTCGGCGACAAAGATGGCGTCACGTCGGGCCAGGCCGTCACTTATAGCTTTTATGTCGTGGGTGCTATTTCGCTGGCGGTAGCTGTTTTTGTCTTTGTAGGATTGCGAGGTTTAAAAGGTGAAGAAGGCAAAGGGTGGCGCCTTCTTCTTGGCTTGAGGGAACCAGAGGATGCTCACGACGACCCTCGGGGGGCGAATGATTTGCCACGAAGACGGGTAGGTCGTCTTTTATTCTCCCAAACCCTTTCAAGGCAAAGACTGATTGCGAATTAGAAGGTCATTCCGTACCTTCATCTCATGAAGGACTCGGTGCTCCTGGGTTTCGCTGACTCCAGGATAGCTTTGGGTTACCTTGGCGGATTCGTCGCGAGGGCTTCGACCGTGGCCATATCGCTCTTTATCCCCCTTTACGTCAACACATTCTTCATCAGTAACGGCTACTGCCGAGGCTCGCCTAACGACCCTTCTCCCGAACTGAAGAAGGAATGTCGAGAGGCATACATCTTGTCCTCCATTTTGACCGGTGTCGCCCAGCTGATTGGTCTCATCTGCGCCCCCATCTTTGGCTACATGTTCGGTCGATGCGGCAGAGTCAATTACCCGATTGTCGCGTCGACAGTCTTGGGCATGGTAGGCTACATCATCCTGCCACAGCTGTCCAGCCCAGAGATAAAGAATGTGAACGAAAGAGGCGGCAGCCCCGTCATCTTCTTGATCGTCGCGCTCGTAGGCATCAGCCAGATCGGCGCCATCGTGTGCAGCCTAGGATCCCTGGGCCAGGGCGTCATCGCGACGGAGTCGTCCCGTCCAGAGAGATGCGAAGCCTCCATCGCACCGGACGAAGACGAGTCCGTCGAGTCGCAGCCGCTGATCCGCATATCCACAAGCGACGATACCGTGTCCCGTGTCCGACTCAAGGGATCCATCGCCGGCGTGTACTCGCTATGCGGAGGGGCGGCCATCCTGCTCCTGACCAAGGTCGGCGGCGCGCTGTTTGACGCCGTCTCCAACGGCGCTCCGTTCTACATGATGGCCGCCTTTAATGGCATCTTGCTGGTGGCCAGTCTGTTGATGGATACGTCGAAGGCTTTCGCCAGGGTGTGAAGCGGATGCGCGGGATAGCTTACGAGATATGAATTCAAGCGGAAGCAATTGCAGATTACTTTGAAATGTTACTCTGAGATGCGGGCCTTCTCATTGGAAAACGTAGAGATGAAAATGAAACGACCCCCCCCCTTCGTCCTGCGCTTGTGTCCCTGCGGGAAGAGTCGTGTGGTTGTACGTCGCGGGTGGGAGCAGCCGGCTCGAGTAACTCGAAGGACCTGGATAACACAGAGAAACGGGGGAATACGAGGCTGATCAAGATGCTGCCTGAAATGAAGAATCGAATGAGTTCCAAGTACGGCAGAAGCATTGACCCGCCTGCCCTCTCTTGTCTCACGGTTGGGCCCCTAAACGAAGCTGCGTTGATCTCAGAGGAGCAAGGTCCCTGACGACCACCATCACGAATCTCGCAAGCCTACATCTCCATCTTGACTCTTCACCCTATCGAGACGTAAGCAGCCCACCTTGGTCCTCTCCCCAGCTACCGATTCTAATGGCTCGCTAATCCTGAATATCGCTCCATCTCTTCGCCCTCGCCAGAACGGAAGCCAGCCTAATGTCACACATGTATTCCTCTCTCTCTCCCAACGCAAGTTCGTCTCCTGTTCCGAGACCAACTGTCGGCTGCCGCGGCGTAGTACCAGCAAACCACGTGGGATACATTTCGGGCCCTTGCATGAGCGAGACGTGGGCCTCGCCATCTTCTGGTCTTATAGCACACAGCTTGGCGAACTAAGGCCATGGCTTTGAGATTCTCCTTTTGAAGTAGTGCGAGTGCGGGAAATGAGATGCGTGGCGACGGCAACGTCTTGCGTGGCGGCCCTTGCTTGGATGGAACACTGCGTCGTCTTTTCATGCATTCTCGCCTGATGGGATGAAGATACCGTTCCGATATTGTCGTTAGTTGAAAATGCAGGTATAAGATTCCCGTGTCTGCATCGTTTTAGTTTGTATGCTCGGCTATTATCTTCCCATGACTACTTGGGATCTTTCCATCTATAGTTTGAATCGCGTAGCAACTCACGTTTTCCATCATGCGATCCTCGGTTGCGCTGCTCTGCATCGCCGTCCTGGTGATGGGAAGCCTAGGTCTTGAGACGGAGACGGGGACTCATCTTGCGTACACGACCACCTGTTCGACGTCCTCGCAAGATACAACGTTGGTATCGTCGCTGATGCAAAAGTTGCAACTGTCTAATATAAGATGCCGTGTAGATATCAAGTTACGACGCAGCTCACGACCTTGGGTTCCACCGAATATACCTCCGCCGCTACAACATACGGTGCTTCCACAGCTTACAGTACTCGACAGACAGAGCATGCCTACACCATGACATTCGTCGTGACGTATACGCCAAAGACAGCAACCGTGGCAGAAACGAATGTGCCCGCAACCTTTCACAAGATTGGATCACAGGCGGGACATGCTACGGGTCTATCCACGATGGTGACGACTTCATATCTTGGAACACCGGTAAAGACAGCCCAATCTCATACGCAGGCTCAGATGACAGCGCCTACCACCACGGCTGGACAGAACCTCGGAATTGGTACAAGCGTAACTGTCTTGCCTCTTGACACGGTTTCGAAAGATCAGTCAAAGCTCACTTACTCGACAACGCTTGCCCGGGTACCTGTACCAACGTGGGTTCGAGAGCTGCCAACGAGCACGGCGCCGGTTCCGTCCGTGGCGCAGAGGACGAGAGGTCATAGTGTGGTGGGTGTGTTGGTGGCAATGTTGGCGGTGATGGGATTGTGGTAAGGGGTTGGAGGTTGTGGATGGTGGTGCCTTATGACTTTACGATGCGATGACTGTGATGAATTACTCTATTTCTTCTTGTCCCTGTTGGGGCGGTTGGATGTTTGGCAAGATACGATGGCAGCCGGTCAACAGAATGCAGACAACCAACACGACTGCCTTGTTCCCATGCTGTATACGTTCTTTTAGATGCTGTACGTCGTCCTTGAAATGAACAATGATGATTTCTGTTCGCTTTAGAAACTACCTCTCACACAGCTATAAACCTTGCAGGATTCGGCTCCATCGTCTCGCGAATCTCACCGCGGAAGCCTATACCAGGAAAGAAGCGCGGAACATTGAGCAAAAACGCCGAGTTAAGATCGATCCAGACAATGATCCTCCTCAACAAGCCATCGAGGCCGAGCTCGCCCAAGCCGCCCCTCAACTGGAGCATACGCCGTAACCCATGCATGTGCATGGTATAGCTGGCGACATCGCCATGCATGGCCTCGAAGCTGGCCATCTTGGCGACGGCGCCGACAAGGGCATCGCTAGGACCCGAGGGGGACGGCTGGCAGAGGGCGTGGTTGATGGCGGCGATGGCGTTGTGCTTGAGGCGCAGAATGTCCCGGGCGAGCGTCGTCGTCTGGTGGACGGAGCTGTAGTTGGCCGCCGAGAGGAGCATGATGACCTGGAATGCCGAGGGGGAGGAGCGCACAAGCGGGAACCAGCATCGACGTAGCAGGCCTGGGTGAGAGGGGAGGTCGAGCTCGGGAATGTCGACGGCCATGTGTACGAGATCTAGGGATGTGATTAGCACACGAAATCAAGGGGTTGTCGTTCGGGTAAACAAGAGCTTACAGTGGTCCGCGAGGGCGGGTATGTGCGGATGCCATGGGCCGGGATAGGCGCGGAAGGGATCGACTCGACCGCCGCCGAGTTGTGCGTCCATGGTGAGGCGTTGTGCCATCTGTTGACGTGGCGTGAGAGTCCTGACGCTCGAGGTATCGCCACTCGGATAGCCCTGGCCACCGCTCATCGCCCCTTCGTCTGCTTCTTCTTCTTCCTCCTCCCACTCGTTCTCTTCTCCTGTTCTCATCTGATCCACGGCCACACGCTCAAAAGTCACGCTGTAAGGGGGATTCCTCCTTCTACTTCTACGTCTAGCGCTGCCCACACCGTGATACGAGGCCGGCCGTTTCGCCCGGTGAGTCTGCCAGGACCGCTTGGACAGGTAGGACCGCAGTCTCCGATTAGCATCGCCTTTGAGCTGTTCAGGCCGGTTGCCGGTGATGAATTCAAACTCGCGAGCGGAAGTGGCCATTGCTGCGGTTTTTGTCTCCCAGATATGAGAGTGATCGAGCAGAGAAGAGGGGATTTCGCAAGTCTAGTTGAAAGAGGGAACATGTTGAGTAATTATAAAAAAAAAAGATGTCAGGCTCTTGTTCTGGATTCCATTGCTCCTCAGCTCCCCCACAGTGTCTTGCGTGCATCTGTAGATAGCTTCGTATGTTTACTATTCAGAGCTGGGAAAAAGCAAAGTTGATCGGTAACACCGTATAGCTGGGACCAGTCATCGATCCAAGACATGGGGGACAGCATATTCCCGGAGAGGCTGACGGTCATGATTGGTAGACGGCTAGACATGGGAGAGACAGAGGCTGTCATCTCCGCGTGCATGCCGCGTGGTCTGGGCAGCGATAGCGGCCGAGATGGTGGACTAAAAGGAAGCCTTGTGTGTTGCCTTGGGCAAAGCTGAGTCCGGATGGAACGGGTGGACCGACCCAAATACCAGGTCGGTCTGACGCGGTCTCGTCTGCGGATAGCGTAGTAGACGGTGAGGCTTCTGATGGAACACAGCTAGAACCGGATGAGCGGGAGAAGCTGACGATGTGGTCTGGCGTGGGTGGGTTGTGCAGGCGACAGGCGTAGTAGAGAGCGGAAGTCATGAACCTCGAAGCCTAATACGGGTAGGTAGTCGAGTCCGCCCCACCATCCGTCCGGCAGTGACAGCTCCAACCAAGACCCGCGCACAGCTGCTCTCAATTTCAGCCTCGCTCTCTTTCCACGACCCAGGCAACGCCAACAACCCATATCACAGTCCCAAACTCCCACCGCAACCATGGCGCTCCCTCCACAGACCGAGCAAGACAATCTCGAACGTACGACGACCCTCTCCTCCCCTCTGTGCAGGCCACTAACCCAGCTTCGGCAGAACATCTCAAAGACATCATCCAAGACTTCTACCAGATCATGGTGCAGGCCTCGACGTACGACACCGCTGGCCGCTCCAGTCTCGAAGTCCTCTCCAACGAAATGTAGCCTCAATCTTCCCCTTTCTTCTTCACACCCGTTGAACTGACGTCTCTCGAAAACCCGCAGAAGAAACCTCTCCCGCTCACTGCAGACCATCCACGGCACAGCCTCCACCGCCCCAGCATCCGTACCCCCCGAACTGCTCGAATATGTCGAGAATGGCCGTAATCCGGATATTTATACACGGGAGTTTGTGGAGCTCGTTAGGAGAGGGAACCAGCTTATGCGTGGCAAGTTGCATGCCTTTGCTGAGTTCAGGGATATTCTAGCCGGGTGCATGGTTGATGCCATGCCGGAGTTGAGTGCTGATGTGGCGAGAGTGTTGGAGGCGACGGGGGGAAAGCAGGGCACCAATGGGGGAAGCACGTCTTGAATAGTAAGGATAGGGTGGCTTGGAAGAATGGAAAGTGTTGCGATTGAGCCGGACAAGCGCGGCGGCTTTGCGATGGGAAGCGTTGGTATTGCATGGGCGCAAATTACCTGGGAGCGATTTGATACCCCGACGCTGTGGTCAGGCTTGACGACGCCGTCGTACATGAGCGAAACAGGAAAGCAATGTCTTTACTTTGGGAGCCAACTAATGCTTATTGATGTTTTTTTTGGGGGGGCTAACATGGACACAATCGTCGTCATCGCATGATGGGTCTAGAAGCTGGCGATCATGGAACCCATCCCTCGTGCCCCAAGCCAATGCAAGACGAGCCAGAGATGCCAACAGATAACACTACCCCTGAAAAAAGAAATCTAAAGACCACTATCCAGAGGCCACTGCTGTGTCCTTGTTCTCTGCCTTCCAGTCTAATACCATCCAGCCCTATTTTTATCTTGGAAGTATAGAACATGAAAAAGAAACGCCGTTACCATGATGTGACCGGAATGACAAACGGGCAACGACAAGCCATAGCCCCAAGCTTCCATGTATCTTTGTGCTTTGCCACATTCAAAACGTCGCAAAGAGTCCACGAGAGGGTCCGACATGCTCTTTGCAGAGTATCATCACCGCCAAGCCCACCACCGCCGTCACGACGACCAGATGCCCAGGCAACAAGACAATTGCCGCCACGAAGCCCACGCCGTACCGTCGCAGATTATCCACCAGCGCGTCACGAGCATCCTGCTGCTGGCGCGTTTCCTGCCGCAGCTTGCTTTCCATGGTGACGTACTGCTCATGAGGGTCAGGGCGATTCGCTCTAGCAAAGCCATCGGCATGGTCCTGCTCCTCCTCATCTTGGTCCTCTTCCTCGCTGCTCGTCGCTTCTTCTGAGTCGTCGTGCGCCGCTGGTCATGGGAACGGAAACCCGCCCCCTCGCTGTCGGCTGCCGCCGCCGCCGTTTCCAAAGCTGAATGTTGCGCCTCCGGGGAATCCTCCAGCAGAGCGGAAGCCGCCCCCGCCAAAGCCGCCCTGGTTGTTCATCATGCTGAAGAGTATCTCTGGGTCGATGCCACCCATGCCACCGCCCATGCCGCCTCCGCCAAACATATCGCTTGGGTCCAGAAGATCGTCGCCGTTGTCGTAGGCAGCCTTCTTTCTGATCGAGCAGTCAGTACGGGTACCAGAACACCGGGACCGAGACGGGGAAGTGCACTTACTGAGGGTCGCTCAAGGTTTCGTAGGCTTCTTGCATGTCCTTGAACTTGGCTTCGGCCTCGGGATCCCCGGGATTCTTGTCGGGATGAAGTCTCACAGCCATCTTGCGGTATGCCTTCTTGATGTCGTCGGGACCGCAATCCTTCTCCAAGCCCATAATCTTGTAGTAGTCCTTTCGCTGGCTCTTCTTCAGCTCGAGCTCGGCTCTGCGGATTTCTTTGGGAATGGTGCGATCTTCTGGTTCTGACTCCTGGATCGACTTCCATTCACGAACGGCCTCCTCCCAGTTGCCTGCCTGGCCCAGCGCGTTTGCTTTCGTTTTGCGAGCCTTGATGTAGCCAGGGTCGAGGCTCACGGCCCGGTCGGCATCGGCAATCGCATCGTCATAGCGCTTGAGCTTGATCTTGCATTGAGCCCTGTTTTGCAGCAGCTTCGCATTGATCCCCCTGTTGGAAGGGTCAACGTCGAGGGCCGCTGAATACTTGTCCACGGCATTCTGAAAACGTCCCGCCTTGAACTCTACATTGCCCTCTTCCTTCATGCGATCGAGCTTCTGCACTATCCGTAACCACTTGACGCCGTCTCGGAAATCTGGGTCGCAGTTGAGGGCCATTCGGAACGACTGCATAGCCTTGTCATTTTCGCCTTGGCCGTAAAGTACGCGCCCGCGAAGGACCAGCGCCTCGGGATCTTGGCTATTGTTCCGTAACAGAGACATGGCAATGTTCTGTGCCTCGCCGAGCGAGTTTTCTCTCCCCATCTTCAGATAAGCCTCGCCGCGCATCAGCTGCCATTTGCGAGGCTTGCTGCC
The DNA here is from genome assembly GCA_018831705.1 of Torrubiellomyces zombiae. Classification (NCBI taxonomy): domain Eukaryota; kingdom Fungi; phylum Ascomycota; class Sordariomycetes; order Hypocreales; family Ophiocordycipitaceae; genus Torrubiellomyces; species Torrubiellomyces zombiae. The sequence continues at coordinate 31,749 of JADHZA010000117.1, forward strand.
ACCGGGTGCCAGGCCACGCTCAGCTTGGTCGAGTGCATGGAGAACCATGGAAACAGCCGTACCAAGCTGCAACGTATCTCTGGCCGATTCGATGTGATGCAGCATCTCCTTGGTTGGCGCCATGTCCTTGGCAGAGGGAGCTGGATTGATGCGTCCAAAGGTGGTCATGGCTTCCTCCGGTCGTCCGAGTCCAGTGTAGATGCGGGCGAGACGTAGTAGAACCTTGGCATTTTGAGGATCCAAGTCGGCAGCCCGACTGCAGTCTTCGAGAGCTAAGCCGTACTGACCATTGGACATGTAGGCCGCTGCGCGGTTGCTGAGATAGGTGGGCGAGTCGGGGAAAAGGTCGACCGCTGCAGCACGTGTTAGTGGCCAATCCTGGCTAAGAAGAAGCAGAGGGAGGGAGAGAGGGAGGGAGGGAGGGAGGGAGGGGGGTCTCGGACCTTTGGTGTACTGCTCGATAGCCTTGGGGTATTTTCTTTCCTTGAATAGCCTGTTCCCTGCAGCCTTATAGGCCTCTGCATCATCTTGCGGGGTGGGCGTCGGACTGGAAGGGTTGGATCTGTGTGGCGGCGGCGCGGGGGCGTCATCGTGACTGGTGCCGTTCGGGATGGGTACGGCAAAGTTTTTCTGCGCTGATGTGTTGGACGTCGTTGGTGAAGAAGCACCATTAACCGACTCGGGGTCGACGTCCATGGAAGTACGGCCGCTCATATTGGAGCGCGAGACTCGAGTGTAGCGCTTGCGCTCCTCGGGCGGTAGGTTCAGCGGATGGGTGTCAATGTCGTACTTGTGGTTGCGCCGCGAAGATGAGGAGGAAGGCGGAGGCTCAGTCGAGTGCCGCGACAGCCTCGACTGGCGTGAAGTAGGCTTGCTACTGCCAGTGGTGCTACCTTCCTTGTCGCGAGTGTCTCGGCGGTACGAGGCGGGTCGTGAAGACCTCTTGGGCGACTTGGGGGATGATGACGAGCTTTGCTTGATGGGCGACAAGGGTTCCGAATGTGAGGCTGAACGGGGCAAATCTTCGCGGTCGTGGAGAATGGCACCGGACGTGTGTTTCTTAGGGGATGTTGAGGACGATTTTTTGCTTCCGCCGCTGAAGAGCTTCATCTGGGGCCAGGCTGCGGCAAATCCAAGAATCTCGAACGAGGCAAGCGGTAAAAGTCGACGAGCAGGGCTAGTATCCCGAAACAAGGTTATATCGGATACTGAATTCCCCAATGTGGTTCGAGCGTCAATTAGCGGGCATAAAGGCCTAAAGGGGGGGCGGATGTGACGAGGATGAATAATTCTGGAGCCGCCGCGGGTCCAGGTAGGGAGAAGGGAGGTAGTAGCTATCGAGAGCCAGAACGGCAGTGGCTTTTTTCCCCCGTGGGTGGCTTAACTGTCAGTCCGTCCGTCAGTCAGTCAGTCGCGTGAACGATTCCTGTCCGTGTCCAGTCTACCGGGGAGTTCAAAGTGAAGTTGGAGCCAACGAAGATGAAGCTGAGGAGATCGTGCTTTTGTGAGAGAAAGGCTGGAAATGAAGAAATAGAGACCAAAACAGAGACAGAGAGCGTGAGGGAGAGGGAGAGAGAGAGGGTGTGAGGTGTTGTTGGGGGAGGAAGCGGGCGAGGACAGCAACGGGGTCGACAAGGATGGAGAGAAAGAGGAAGATGCAGGCGCACGCACCAAAGAAAGCCGATATGATGTTGACAAGACGCAGACCCCGAGGTCACAAGGCGACCAGCCTTCTTTTCCTACTAGCAGATCAGGAGAGTGAGCGGAAGAACAGGAACGAATGGAGCCAGCGAGGCTCGGCGGGCCGCCGCCAACGCTTTATCAGCTGCACAAAAAAAATAAAAAGGGAGATTACTGGCCAGCGCGGGCTGGCAGCCGGGGCCGCAGCGAGTCGATAGCGTTGGGCAACCCGGGGTCTGGTTCAGGCTCCGAGTGCGCAAGACGAGCGGGCACCGCAAAGAGCCAAACAATCTGGTCAAGGCGAGGAGATCAGCATGGAGGAGCTGGACAAGGAGAAACAAAGAGAAAGGCCAGCAGGAAACTTTGAAAGCCTTGCGTCCTGCATAGGGCGAACCGGTTTGTGCCTTTTCCTCGCACAAACGCACAAAAATATCGATTTCACAAATTGCAAGTACAAGTTGCTCGGCAGCGGTTTACAAGTACAAGCAGTAGGTCAAATCTTACATACAATAACTACTGTCGAGGATATCCAGATTCACGCATACGCCGTTGGCGGCACCAAGTCTGCAAGATATACACTAGTACATACCTGCCAACGATCCGGCTGGTATTAGCATTCGAAGACTTTTTCGAGGGTCACTGGGCATGAGGCCTTTGCAAGCTCGCTTCTCACTGATAAACTGAGCACGTACGGAGCACTTGTACTATTTGTTCTCACTACTGCACAAGTATGACGTGCCATTATTTTCCCCACCAGCCAAAAGCACATTGCTCCGTCAGAGGTTTAATTATGTGGCAACGAGCGGTAATGTCGGATTACGATATAAAATACCGTATGTACAAGTAGAACCAGGACCATGACAAGTATCGACCAACGCAGTAGGTGTATAGACCAGCTCTCGTGTATTCGTCCTACGGTGACGCCAACCTTCGTTCAATAACTGGCAATTAGGCGAGCTGCATGACTCCCTCCTAGACGGGTTGAGCAAGATCACGAATACTGCGTAATACATCGGGGACACTGTCATGGCAACCATTCTGATATTGTTAGCTTGGCCGACCAATTCCATCCATTCGTGTGCCCAGTCGGCTAGTTAGTAGGCCACGCACGCCACGGCTTGACGATTCAATTGACCTCCATCTTTGCAACTATCGAGGAGTTGCACTTAGAGGAAAGAGTTTCTAGAAGGTTCAGTGGGTCTCCGGGCCGTAATGGACGGGGGGTACTCGTCATTTGGCTCCGCCCGGGCACCCTGGCAGCGGTCCGTACTCCGTAGCTCCCTGCTCTCTGACGTGCCGGACAATATTGAACGCTTCTTCCTCTTCTAGCAGCGTTGGTGGCTTTCTGCACATGGCACATGGCACAAGGGACAGACCCTGAAGAGCTCTCGGAATCAGCTGCAGATAATATTTGCATCTTGGCAAGCAGCGAGTAGCACAGTAGAGAGGAGGGCCTAGGCACATGACGTCTCTGAGAGTCTATTACATGCCTATAAGGCTCATTAACGCCTGTCGGACATCGACTTGCGCATAAATGGCGCGTTGGTATTTGCGCAATTTGCATGTTCGTAAGCGCCTCTAGTACATCGTAGCACGTTGCGATTGCTCGTATCGTTCCACAGTCCAAGCCGCAACCTTCCTTTGCGCCTACAGGCAATTCATTCATAAACAGCGGAGAATGCCAAAAACCTTCCATGAAACCGCTTACGTGTCGTAACGGCTCATCAATCATGCGCCGCGTTATCGGTAGAGGAACCCTCAGCACCACTACTCGAGCCCATGATGGAGTTGACGAATTCGTTGTAACGGAAGACGTCACCCTTCTTTGCACCTAGCTGAGCATTCATATTCCTATTGAACGCTCGTCGTCCGGTGAAGCCGTTGACTACTCGGTCCACCTCGGCAGCAGAGAGAGCCCGTTCCCCGGACTCTGGCGCAGTGTTGAGCAAGGCATCTCTGAGCTCCGCCCAGTCCACTTGACCACTATCATCATTGTCAAATGCGGAAAAGGCAGACAACAACTCGGCGCTTGGCGATAAGGCGGACAGGGGTTCGGCTACCGAGTTCAGAAAAGCCGCCAGAGGGATCGTCTGCGGTTTGGAGGGTGGGAAGAATCGCGATACGTCAGATTGCCCGTTTGGCAAGCCTAAACCAGTCGTGAGAAGAGAATCCGATCGCGTGTAAGAATTGCAGGGCCTACCAAGCTGAGCCAGCATGTCCGCCACATCGTCGCGATTCACCAAGCCGTCGCAATCGCGGTCGAGTATTTGGAAACCGTCTCGTAAGGTCCGGACCTGCGTCTGCTGCAATCGCGACAGAGCATTTTCACTGCCCAATGTATTCGGCTGGGGAGCCTTGGCGGGCTGTGGCAGCCTCTGCGGCAAGGTAGCCATTTGGTCTGCCGAGGACAACGCTCGAGGCGTGCTGGGTTCTCGGGCTAAGGTTGGTGTGGTCGGCCTGCCGAACCGCGAAGCCCCTCCGACGCCTGTAGCCTTGGTTGGCGATCCGTTCGGGGTGGTTTGCCGCAATGGCGACGGTGAGGCGGGCGATTCAGGCCGTCGAAATGGCGAACTGCGTGCAGTCGGGGAACCGTAACCCAGAGGCAGTACCTTGAGCGGCGCTGGTGCCGACTGTACGATATGAACACAACGTTAGAAGAAATGCCACGAAAATGAATATCAAGCGCTGGGGAACCAAGCCAGCTACGAACCATGATTCTTGTGGCGTCCCTGATGGGATTGAGAGGCAAGAGGCGGTTGGCGTAGGAACGGGGCAGCCTGTCTGGTATGCGATGGCCAGACCTGGAAGCAGCTAATGATGAGCAACTTGATTAGAGCTGCGCCTGGTACAGTCTAGAATCGATGAATTATCGCCAGGCGTGTGGGTTCGCTAATGAACTTCAAGTTGAAGCGGAAGGATACGAAAATGAATAGTCGATCGCGAGATGAGGATGCACAGATGTCTTAAAGTTGCATGTATGTAAACAAACCAAGCAAAGGATGACGGTAGGCCGACTCGACATGTGGCGCAGCTGTGGCTACTGCAAGTTGGTTGTGGCTTGGGGCAATACAGGTATACTTTGCAGTACGGAGTAGGACTCCGCAGTGGTAGCGGCAACGGGGAGAGAGAGAGAGCAAGGGCATCACTCTTCGAGCGCACGGATACCCGAGCTGTCAAGGCATGGCTCGATAGCATGGACCCTTTTGGCCTCTAATTCACTCATCTTTTGGAACCATGGTGAGTATCTGTGCTGAAGATTCGGATCGCCCGGATCATGGGTGCGATTCATGCCATCCCGTCCAGACGGTTCAGTGGCACGGATTAAGTCGATCCAACTTTGACCTAGTCGGCGCCTCTGAGGCGCTCCCGTTTCTGCTTGCATGCGCCGCCCACCCACCGATCCCACGTGCCAGACCATCATCCAACAGCTCCATCCGTCACCATCGTCCATCCACGTCGGCCAACAACCAATTCGCCATCCCCGCGTTCATGGCCTTGTCTACGTTGTCTCCATTCCCATGATTCCCTGCCAATCTTCTTCGCTCGCCGTCAATTCGTCTATTCGTCACTGATTGACCCGGCAGGAGGTGATTCCCACGAGTTCGAGGACCAGGATGAATTGGCGCCGCTGCCAACACCGCGAGTGAACGCCTACGAAACACATGACGGTTCGATCTCGTTCCATTCCAGGACTCCGGTACATGACGAATTGTGCAGAATCTTGACGACTTCCGAGGCAGGGTCCCTGGGTCGTCAAAGGCACCTTGCTTTCGCTGTCAAGGTAGTCTGAAGCCACACAACGTTCGATCCGGATTCCAGCTCAATCCACGTTACAGGCACGTGTGACGTTTTGAAACAAGCAGCCTCAGCTTAGCTAAGGCATGCGAATTCGCTGCCGCATGCTTGCCAGCGATATCGTTGACCTCATCGCGTGATGGCACCGGCCCTCTCATCTGCGCTCCCGTACCTACCTTGGCAAAACGGCGCCAAGCTTCTCTCCGATGGTTCTCTCGTGAACCGACGAGCCTCTGTGTCTTCGCTCCAGACGGCCCGATCTCCATCTCAAATGTCGCATGCACGAAAACCCTCGAGGTCGCCGCAGCCACCTATGGCCGAATTCGAGCGGACGACCGAATCAAACACAAAGTCGGCGACACCATCGCTCGCACCCTCTTCGCAGCATTCTTCTCTATCCGCTCGTAACAAGACAAACGTCGAGATCCAATCGCCACAAAAGTTGCGGTCCCAGTATCCTCGGAATTCGGTCGATAACCATGTCGAGTATATTTTGGTGGCTTCCTTTGACATTGACCGTGGTCCGGTCATGGAGCATCAATTCCCCATAGCAATCACCGGCGACGAGAACATGCTCGCAGAGCTGATGCTGCCCGATCAAGCGCATGCCCGTAACCAGGACTGGACGATATTCTTCCTACATAAAGATACTAGCCAGGAAGAGGACGAGGCGGAGCAACAGAAGGCGCGGAGGAAACGACGACGCATGTGTCGCAAGAATAAAGCCAAAGGAATCATTGTAGAAGAAGACGCAGAGGAAGAAGACGAGGCTGCGCAAGAGGACGACCTTGATGACGAGTCGGGCGATGACTCCACGGACAGCGAGCCTGAAGGTGGAGAGGGCCCGCCTCTTATACATGTGCTGAATCTTGTTTACACAAAGCACGACAAGTCGGTCAAGCGCGGAGCCATTGTGAAGGCTATGGCTATATGTACTCGCCACCCATTCCTACACATTTACAAGGCAAGCCTGATTCATACACCCTATCCCGTTTCGGTACAAAAACTGACCAGGTATTTCCCGACAGCCTCTACTGCTGTTGGCGCTCGAGGAATACTTCAAATCCCCGGTCCCAGAGACGCTATCCATGCTCTATGATTCCGTCAATGCTATGGACTTGTCATTGATGCCGAAATTAAGCATACTCGAGAGGCACTTACTGCTTGCCAGCGACAACAAAGACCTCTTCGTCGAGAAGTTTGAGCACATGATACAAGCTCGCATGGCCGAGGACAAAAAGGAAGGGCTTGACCCAGATCGAAACCGAAGTCCCGTCAGACCAACAGGTATATCGAGAACCGGTACCAAAGCTCACGTGGAAGGGGGCAGCCAAGCACTATATGCCGTTCCGCGAGACACGCACGAGTTCGAAACCAAAGTCATGTACAAGGGCATCCCCATCCCGATCAAGGTTCCTACCGCCGTCATGCCCGAGACTGTGGGCGATTTCTCCCTCATCAAGCTCATCCAGAACTTCTCAGAGCCTCACGCCAGGTCTCCACAGCCGTTCGCTCTACACCCTCACTTGACTACCAACGGCACACAGACCCATCCCATCATTGTCCTTGTCAACGGCCTACTCACCCAGAAACGCGTCATCTTCCTCGGCCACAACATGCCATCGGGAGAAGTGGCCGAGGCAGTCCTCGCGGCATGTGCGCTGGCTTCGGGTGGAACCCTGCGAGGCTTCACGCGACACGCCTTTCCCTACACGGATCTGACCAAGATTGACGATTTACTCAATGTTCCCGGATTCATCGCAGGCGTGACGAATCCAACTTTTGAGAACCATCCGGAATGGTGGGACATTTTGTGCGACTTGCCGAGCGGCCGTGTCAAGATCAGCAGCAAGATAGAGCCCGCTCCCATCACGGAGGGCCTTGTTTATTTCCAACAACAGAACCCGACGCTGGCCAATGTGACCAGCGGCACCATCAACAACAGCCAGGATCTGACGGGCGACAATGCCTTCATCGCCGACATCCTGAGGAGTATTGCCATTCGGCACGGCGAGCGGGTGATTCGCGCCAAGTGGCATGACTGGGTTCTCAAGTTCACCCGCATCGCAGCGCAGTTCGAGGAGATTGTCTACGGCGCCAGCGCTCTCTACATCGGAGGCGAGAATCAAGACAAGGCGTTCCCTGGAGCAAGCGGCCATGGGTACGTCTGGTCAGACGACGTGGCGAGGAACAAGGAGCTCGCCGGCAATGTGACGAGGATCGAGGGCTGGCGCAACACGCGCAGCTACTACAGCTACATACAAGTGAGTCCCGCTCCTACTATATTCGGCAGCGTCCTTACTTGGCGTCAAGACTAACGGCCTGTACTAGGATGTTGCTCAGATCTATACGATCCGGCCTCTTAAAGGCTTGGACCTGGCGCACATGCACGATCGTCTACGTCTCCAACGGCTCTCGCCCTCGCAAAGCCGCGACATTTACCTCACGCTTTCCCAATACATACATTCATACGATGAGATCTGCCTTCTCTTGAACGTGGCGCCAGAGTCTCACGCCGGCCTATTCTACCTCGCGCTCGGCTTGTTTCATCCAGATCGTGATGTGCGCCTCAAAACGAGCGAGTTGTTGGAGCGCATCGCAGAACATGAAGCCGGTCAGCACTGGTGGAAGGGCCTCAGTCGGTTCGAAAGACTTGCGTACACGAGGCTGAAGAGGGAGATGGAGGCCGAGGGGAGGTCAGGCTCGGACAAGGATGGGTCGACGAGCGCCAACCACGATGTGAGAGTCAGCTAGAGGCGGTGGTGCGCAGGCACGTCTTCCTACGATGGCAGCGAAGTGTCCTTGCTCTGAAGTTTGGTCTCGGTGTTATTTGCTTAGGGCGCTTTCATTGGCGTTTGATGGGGATGGAGGCGTGAGGAGCTTCACACAACACCCAGTAGTGCATTGATGGAATTGGACAGGTTCGACCGGCCTCATTTTGGTGTTGCACGAGGTCAACTCGTGTTCATTATATATCTCTTACCGACTGCTCTACAACAGTCAGGATGAAGAATGAAGTGTACCTGTCGACCATCCACTGGCCGACCTCTTCCTTCCACGTCTTACAGCAAGCCGAGTGCCTTGGCGGCATGTTTGATGTGATCCTCACCAAACGTCGAAATGAAAAAGTAGGAATGATCGTAGCCCTGGTCACGATGCGTTAGCTCCCACTCTGGAGACAGTCACGGAATAAGTAATGCCCACATCTTGATAGCGTAAATTCACGCCCTCAATGCCAGAATCCTTGACGGCTTTGGCGAAGTTTTCGGGGAGAAGTTGGCCTTGCTTGTAGAAGTTGTCGCCCGTGCCCTGTGTACAAACCTGTCAAGACGCTCGTTCTGCAAAACTGGACAGGGCACCAAAGACTCACCGCATCAATCAGGCAATTTAACGGGCCCTTCCATCCCTTGACCAACTCAGTCGCATCATGCTTCTTCCAACCGTCCCTATCCTCTTCGCCAATGTACCCTGAAAACGCCTTGATCCCCCACGGACATTGCGACGGGTTACAGATGGGCGCAAAGGCACTCACGCTTTTATACACGCCTGGATTCTTCAGGAACAGCGTCAAAGCACCATGACCACCCATGGAATGGCCCATGATGGAGACGCGCTTCGCATCCAGCTCCTTGAACTGGCCGAAGAGCAGATCGGGCAATTCCTTGGTCAGGTACGACTCCATACGGTAGCGCTGGGACCAGGGGGCGCGCGTGGCATCGATGTAGAAGGAGGCAGCGCTGCCAAAGTCGTACGCGTCGTGTTCGCCGTCAAAGGCTTCCGGCTTCTTGTCATCCTTGTCGTCGGGGGAGGTCTTGCTGCGCGGAGAGGTGTCGGGGAAGGCGAGGGCCAGACCGTAGCGGGAGGCGTGGGCTTGGAAGAAGGCCTTTTCGGTGGCGTTGTCTGGCGTGCATGTCAAGCCGGAGAGGTAGATGAGTAGAGGAGCGGGCTTGTCGGAGGAGGCGGAGGAGGGGAGGTAGAGGTTGAGAGCCATGGGCGTCGAGGTGGTCGGTGAGGCGTGGGTGAGCTTGAGGATGCGGCCGGAGAAGGAGGCGATGGTGGCGGTGGTTGTAAAGGCCATGATGGTCGGTGATGGGCGAGGAATACTAGCAGTTGTGATTCAGATTGTCTCTTGACGTCGAGCAATTGGAGAGTTGGTGAAGATGGGATGGCAGCGTCTTGTTCGTGGTGGAGGCTCGCCGATGGACGGATGTCTGTCACTCGACCCCGCCGTCAAACATGTCGTCATCTCCCTGCCTACCTTATTCGTTTCCGAACTACGGAGTATTACATACGGCACCTTTTTCTCACGACTCCCCAGTATTCATCATTGCGAAGAAGAATCCAGCCAATCTCTGTAGTATCTTGCAACAGGTATACACGGAACAAGTCTATCCCACAGAATGAAGCAAAAGCCCTACAGGAGTGATGAACGGCATAAATCGACGAGAACACCTCCCGAGAACACCTCCCAAGAACACTGAAGCCGACATATCACCGATGTCCCCCTTTGCAACGCAACTCCGGAACGCCCGAGCCGAGCTCAACGCTCAACGCCTAATCCTTGGCGGACGCCTGACCTGTATCGAACGTCGTTTGGGAGGAGTTCCCTTTACCGTATCTCCTTTGGGACTATCCGTTGTCGTCTGGACGCACCTAAAGCTGTAGAAGCCCTTGTAGTTCGTCATCTTTTGGACATTGGTGCTGGAACTGTTGCCTTGCTGAAACACGGGACCAACGCATTTCGAAGTGGCAGTGAAGCTGTCGCAGAATGTGGGCGTTTTGGCGCATGATAGATCAGACAGGTAGCAGGTAGTTCCCTTGTTGTATGTCCAAAATGTCTTTGTTTTGCCGTTATATCTGTCAGGGACTTCGGTGCATGTATTGTAGAGTGTTTCCATGGTGAGACAATCACCTCGGAAGTGGGCTTCATTGCAGAACAGGACCTGTCCCCGTATTTCATTAGCGAATTGAAGTACATAACGCGCGGAGAGAGAGAGGGGGAGGAAGATAATGGCAAAGTAGGGCTGGATAAAATGGCAGACATACCTTGACTTTTGGGTTGTTGCCTCCGCCCACGCCCAATACGGACCACACGAGGCTTGCGAGAACAATGGTCGCCTTCATTGTGCTTGTTGGCTTCTTGCGTGTATACTGGATGGAAGCTGAAGAAGAAGTACCACGCGATGAATCACGACACAGAAAAAAGTTGAAGTTTTAGTTTGTCCATCATTATGCGTCCACCAGGTCGCGAGCGGCGGAGGGGGGAGCCTATATGCATGTACGAGGACCTTCAAGGCAGCGATTTCGCTCCATGCTCCTGAGGGTGTCTCAAATAGATTGAGCCTGCTCCGTACAAGCCTCTGAAACAACTGGTTCCTTCTCGCAGAAAGGGAAAAGGCAGCGGTGCTGATCCTTTGGTGCGGATGGTGGTGCGGATGGTATTCCAATACCGGGAGACGGATCCTGAAAGGCAAGCCTCTAGTGTCCAAAAGTCTCCAAACACCTCCACCCTAAGGTCCGCTGTGTCATCTTGAGTCCTGCTGATATTTTTGTCCAAAATTTATAAGTCTTGACACAATCAGATCAATCTTGTTCCCTCGAATGATTTCCTCTTGCGTCGGCATGGCGGAACTGCGGCAAATTTTGTCCTGCAACGATGTCTGGAAAGAGCTGAGCGACGATCCAGATGACATGGTCTTCGACCACCGGATGAGACGTAAGACAAGGCATTGAGCACCCGCATGGCCTCCAACTCGTACACGGCGATATCAATTTCTTGAACATCATGGTGGATTCTGATGGGACAAGAGCCGTCATCATCGACTTGGACTCCTGCACAGTCGTTGGTGAGACTTTGGGTCTGAAAGCAGGAACGCATGGGTGGAGCCCACCTGGGTTTCCAAGCATTACTGAGAAAGAGTAGGATCTCTACGCTTTACGACAACTGGAAATATACCTTCTGGGCTCCTCGAGCACTGAGCCCGGCGTTTGATGTCGAGCACTCGTGAGAGCGGGCTTCACCGGCCTACAACCGTAGGTCATTAACCAAGTCGGTAGCTTTTGCCAAATGAGGGATAGGCCAGGCGATTTTGGTAGACTGTTGGTTTTGTTTCATCCTTCACGTTGAGACGCCACGGATTACACACACGTAGGAACAAGTGCAGGATCTCTCACTGTGGTGAGTGACAGCGAGAGCTCGAGCAGTGCGCAGCGCTTCCGAACCTTTATTCCATCCGAAGTCTGAACTTGATTCCCAAACAGACGATATGCCCAAAACTCCTCGAGCCAAAGTCATTTCGTAAAAAATGGGCTCCAGCGAGAGTTATCGCATCGTTGGTACTGCCAGTGCCAGGTCAAGTGCCCAGTATAAGCTAGTCACGTGCGCGTCCCCCAAAAAAATAAAAAAATAAAAATAACTTCAGCCAAGCTGTCACGCCCACAAGAGCAATTAGGTGCCATCTTCGCCCTTCAGGAAGGTACTCTCTGCTCTCTAGTCGAAGCTACTGGTCATCGGAGCAAGATGAGCTCGCAGGTAGAACAGGCCGAGGCGCCTCACCAGAATTTCGATGTAAGTTGGACCACGAGATTCGCCCGTGACCGTACAGTAGTATTTGACTAATACCACCCTGTAGACTCTGCTCACACTTGACTTTGGAGTATGTTCACCCCTGACCATCAACACGCTCCTGGCGACCAAGATGTAGTCCCTTCGCAGCATATAAGCAACTGGTTTACATGACGTTGTGCTCGTTAGCCGTCTAACGGGCGGTCATTGGCCTCGCACAAAGTGCTGACTGGCGACTCTAGTCTCAGTATACTCATCTCATCACGAGGCGACTTCGAGAGTAAGCAATAGTCAAATACGGTACTCTCTTAATGATCTTTGTCACTGACATACCATGTAGTCTGAATGTCTACTCTGAGATGCTACCATGCACCACGTACGTTGTCGATGGGAAAATCGTCAACCCTGCGGAGTCGCTGCAACTCTTCACAAAGTAGCAGAGCGAGCAAACACCAAAACTGACCGCAAATCCAGAAAGCTGAAGGACCTGAGCTGGCGTCCGAAAGGCATCATCCTCTCCGGTGGCCCGTATTCCGTATACGAGGATGGTGCTCCACGTACGTTCGAGGACAGGATTCATGTAGAGATTTGACGCTGACCACACGGCACAATTTGAAGATTGCGACCCAGCTTTTCTTGAGCTCGGCGTCCCTATTCTTGGCGTCGTGCGTATTTCAATACCCTTTCCGGCGCCTTGGGCTTCATTTGAGGAGCCGTTCGCCGGCGCATTTACGATCCCCTTCTGACCAGCGGCTAGTGCTACGGACTTCAAGAGCTTGCCTGGACAAGGTGCAAGGAAAACGTAGCTGCCAGTACAGCTCGCGAATACGGCCTGGCTGTGAGCTTTACTCCATTACTTATTCGTCTACTTGTCAACCAAGAGGGCATGCCGTATTGACCTGTGGAATCAGGAAGTCACACCATTACGGCACAATAGCCATGTCGACCGCCTCTTCAAAGACTTGGGCGATACCATGCGTGTTTTCATGTCTCACGGTGACAAGCTGAGCCGACTACCCGCAGGCTTCTGCACTATAGCGGTATTGATCCCCCCACCGTTCCTTTCGAAACCGGCCTGTCTCCAAGTCTGCTACTTTACGATGGCACTGACTGACTCGATACCCCAAGACAACCGATAATTCTCCATTCGCTGGCATCGCCCACGAGACTGAGCCTATATTCGCGATACAATGGCATCCTGAAGTGGAACACACGCCAACCGGAACAGACTTACTACGGAACTTTGTCGACATATGTGGCGCCAAGCGGGACTGGGCCATGTCCAACTTTATCGATCAGGAGATCTCTCGCCTCCGAAACCTCATCGGACCGGTTGATCACGTCCTAGGCGCGTTCTCTGGAGGTGTCGACTCGACTGTCGCATCGGTATTACTCCGAAAGGCCATTGGCGATCGTGTAAGTCACAGTTATTGAATTGGCCGCAGCATCACTTACTGAAACCTACTGTATTGAAGTATCATGCGGTGCTCATAGATAACGGCGTCATGCGATTGAACGAGTGTGAACAAGTCAAGGAAACCGTCGAACGCCATCTCGGCATCAATCTGACCATAGTTGATGGCACTGAGAGATTTCTGAGCGGTCTCGCCGGCGTTACAGAACCAGAGGCAAAGAGGAAGTTTATAGGCTCTTGTGTGAGTATACCCAGCTTGATTGCCTTGAGTCAAAGCCCTATAGCTTGCAAACAGGAGACACCGCTAATGCTTCATTGAAAGTTTATCGATTTGTTTGAAGAAGAAGCTATCAGGATTGAAAAGGCCCAGGAGCATGCACCCAGTCCCGGCAAAGTTCGATGGTTCCTCCAAGGTAAGGCTTGGAGAATACATGCTCATTTCGCATGTTAACTTGAGGAACTCTGCTGATTCATTCTCTGCAGGGAGTACGTGCTCAATGACTTCATCGTCGTATCCTGCTCAGAACATTCTAACATCTTGGCTCGTGAACAGCTCTTTATCCGGACATAATTGAATCCCTCTCGTTTAAGGGACCATCCGTGGTTATAAGTATGAACATCATCACCGGAATGAATGTCGGCTACGTGTTGCTGGGCCGTCCGTCAACCTGAAACTTGCTAACTTGCAACGCAGAAAGCCATCATAACGTCGGGGGCCTGCCTCAACGTATGATTGATGGCCAAGGTCTCAAGTTGGTTGAGCCCTTGCGCGAGCTTTTCAAAGACGGTAAGCCTACCATTACGAGGCTCTTCGACAGCTGAATAACCCATTGACACCAATAACCAGAGGTCCGTGAGATGGGGCGGCAGCTGGGCCTACATGAGGACGTCGTCATGCGACACCCTTTTCCAGGCCCCGGCTTGGCAATTCGGTGCGTATTCTGCCGGCCGTGCCCAACTCTCATTGCATCACGGCGACAGCTGACCTCGTGTCCCTGACAGAATCCTTGGAGAGGTCACATCCGAGCGAGTAGCGATCGCGCGCAAGGCCGACCATGTGAGTCCAGGATCTTACCACCGGACGTTCAGCCCCCAGCGAACCGCTAAAAATCCTTCACAGATCTACATCAGTATGATTCGCGAGGCCGGCATCTACAACGACATGTCACAAGCCTACGCCGCGCTCGACTCCTCGAAATCCGTCGGAGTCATGGGCGACAAGCGAGAGTATGGGTATATCATCATCCTACGAGGTACGTGGAGACTCATCTTCGGATAGACTATGCGTGCGAGCATTACTGATGGGTCATTTGCACAGCGGTCAAAACGAGTGATTTCAGTAAGACCCCCTTCTATTCATCTATCAACAGCGCCCTGGCGCTGGTGCTGTCCAAGGAAACACACCCCTAACTCTCACTAGTGACGGCCGAGGCCTACGAATTCGACTGGACGCTGCTCAAGAAAATCACGAGTCGAATCGTCAACGAAGTCCAAGGCGTCAGCAGGGTTGTGTAAGTCAACGTGGTCCGCGGATTCTCTAGGATCAGGATGCTGACAGAAAATCATCGTAGCTACGACGCGACCTCGAAACCACCGTAAGTGTACTGCGCGCTCTTTCTATCCCGAGCTGTTGTCTAACTTGATCTTTCAAAGGGGAACTATTGAGCTGGAGTAGATAATGAGCAACATTTTCTTTCTGTGGGAATATGTGAGACGGCTGTCTGCTTGGGTTACGTCGAAGGACACGTGCGGGTCCATAGAAAGGATCGATCTGAGAGGTTCGAGCTCCAGTAGACAAAAAGGTTACATGTAGAAGAGACAACTTTACCAAGTGCCAGGATCTGACGCTCAGTTCCCACGCGTGTTGTCTCGTCGAAAGCCCACGATATAGGTTCCGGTTCTTTCCATCATTTGTGGACATCATCAAAGCCCTACGCACTTGACAACAGCTCATCGCGATTCCTGCAGACTCACACTGGCCAAGATAGCCCAGGTGCATGTCATTATCTGTACAACCTGTGTATTACAGTCCTGTACAATGAACCAATTTCTATCCCCTGTTAACGTGACAACCCTCCCCGAAGCCCCTGAGCCCCCAGCGAAGTGAGCATACCAACGCATTCCTGTTCCATGATTCTTTTTTTTTCGTCATCATCTTGGTATTTTGGATTGCCGACCGAATCTCGAAAACGCCTCGCTCATGCACCGAAAAAAGCAAAATTGTGTCCCATCACCCCCATGTGCTTGACGACGTTATTGCAATAGTTCCTCGCACGTCCAGTCCTCATAGCTAGCATCTCAGTCAGCCCATGTGCAACGATAAAGCCAGATATAACACGCAATCAAGAAGCGGTAAGCAACATACTAGCCATCGGGTAGATATCTCCGCACAATCAACGGGATCTTCTTTTCCCGCAGTTCTTTGATGGCAATTTGCAACGGGTCCGTTTCGCCTTCGAGATCGACCAAGACAGGCGCATTCATGCTGTATTGCGCGCGTTAGCGGCCGTGCGTTTAAAAAAAAAAAGGATACAGTCAGGCGTCTGGCATACCTAATCTGTAAAGCTCGCGTGCCCAGTATGCGCGCCTTTTCGTACTTGGTCATGTACGGCGTGGTCGTTCGCTGGGCTTCGGGGATCTTCTTGTCCTTGGATGATTTCTCGCCATTCTTCAGAACGTTGGCCGCGGCGGATGGGTCGCCTGACACGACCACGTTGTCTTGGTCGTCGCCGTTGAGGGCGCGTTCCTCGTCTTCTTCGTCGATGGCTTCTGGGTCGTAGTATTCCGTCACTTCCTCTTCCTCGAGCATGGGCTCGTCGCTGGACGTGCATGTGTTTAGCAGACAACATCTTTCAAGGTATAACCGACGGACGAAACATACCCGCCCATGCCAACATCGTCGTCGCCACCGTAATCAGACATGTTTGAGAGTGAGATGGTCTGCGGTCTTTGACAGTTGTAGTATTTGCGGTGCGTCGGGGTAGAAAGTGCTGGAGTGAATGGATGGCGACCAGAAGCTCTCGTAAAAATTGCGAGCAAAGATGAAGAAGCTCGAGATTTTGCCGTGGCTTTTCCGGCACACACAAACTCATCCTCCATAGTGGGGGGCCCCTCCGGTGGTGAGTGACATCTCCAACCCTTTTTTTTTCTCTCTACTGTCTAAACATCCTGCATTTGATACCGCCCTTGCCTGGAATGCTTCAATTGAATCGCTGTCCGCTTCCAAAATGGAAAAAAGGCTGGCAATCGAGGAGCTCGATGAGTCTTCGCCTTACAAAAGATTGAAAATATGTACGAACAATATCCCAACCAAATGCCAATCCGTTTTGCAATGGCACTTTTTTCGACTAACATTTCTCAGACGACGACGACCTCGAAGACGATGATGATGATGTCACAACCTCCCAAGACCCAAGTTTAAGACTAGACACCGAGTCTCCCGCGACCGCAGCATCAACACCTCGAGCCAAGTTTCCCTCTGACCTCAAGACTCTTCCCTGCACGTGGCCCGGGTGTCCCAAGACGTTCAACCGTCCGGCCCGTCTACGCGACCACCTCAATTCGCACACCAACTCCCGTCCGTTTCGATGTCCCTACGACGACTGCGACAAGGACTACATCGAGGACAAGCACCTGAAGCAACACATCAAAGCCGCACACACCAACGAGCGAAAATACGTCTGTCAGCGCGAAGGGTGCGGCAAGTCCTTCGTCACCGGCACCCGGCTCAAGCGCCATCAGGCCGTCCACGAGGGCGCCGACCGGTTCCGCTGTCAGACGTGTGGGCAGAGCTTTCGCAAGAGAGAAACTCTGACGAAACATGTCCGCAAGGAACACATGAACTTGCCCGCCTATGCCTGCCCCGAACCTAATTGCCCCGAGGCTTTCGACACCAAGCCGGCCCTGAAGCGTCATCGGGAGCGGGCCCACGGCGAGGTCAAATACTGGTGCATCCTGTGCACGCTCAAAACGCCTGAGAAACCTGTTGGCTTTACGGCCGAGGCACTCCTGGAAGCACATGTGAGTAGAGAGCACGTGGAATGCGACTTTTGCGAAGACTATACATCCCCTTCGCGACGGGAATTCGACAGACACATGGAGGCGCGCCACTCAACAAAGCCGCGTGAAGAGCGCAAGGTCCACGCCTGTACATATACAGGCTGCGACAGAAAGTTCACCAGCGGTTCCAATCTGAAGGCTCACATCCGCTCCGCCCACGAACTCGTCCGCTTCATCTGCGGCGAGGTTTCCGTCTCCGGAGCTGGCTTGGAAACCTGGTCCAACGAGCAAGGATGCGGGGACAAGTTCAGCACAAAGGCTCGGCTCGAAGACCACATTCGCTTCGTGCACCTTGGCTTGGAGAGGCCGCGAATGTCCAAACCAGACACCAGCGAGCACGACGCCGTGGCATACTTCGATACCATGACGGGCGTCACACCACCAGTGAAGCAGACAGTTGCGTGTCCGCACTGCGATAAGACGTTTCTACGCTGGCACGACCTCAACCTCCACCTCGAAAAAGTTCACGATAGCTCCATCGTCTCCTCGTTGGACAATGCGGCCTCTCCTTGGCCAGAGGACAGGGAACAGGAGGAAATATTTGCGGCCATGGTTGCATCACCTCGCGATGAATGGCTCGAAGACGAGGCGAACATACTCCTCCTGGCGAGGGAGTCGCCAGATCTGACGATAGATCCTGCACTCACCGGGGTGTGATAGGCCCACAACGGGGCTAGGATGGGTGTCAGGGCGTACCACTATTTTGTTGATATTTTCGAAAGACACTTGAAAGGAAGCATCGGGTCTGCATCATGAAGGCCGAACTTGACAAAGAAATATTGAAAGTAACAGCGGCATCTGGTGCGATATGGTTTACAAGCAAAGGTGGCCTGGCATGGATCAAAAATGATGGAATTAAGTGGAGTACATTTCCAACGACGACGAGCATGAACGAGTATCAACGACGCATGGCTTTTTGCCAATAGGAGACGAAAAGCAGACAGTGGAAGCATTCATAGACATGGCATTGCATCATGATTTTCCTATGCCAATTCTCGTAACGCCATGCTTAAAAAAAAGGATAACCGTAATGCCGCTCCAGCCCATGCAGTCTGCCCATGATCTCGTATCCATGATTTATACTTTCCAAAAACGCTATAAACCCAGACAAGTAACGAACGCGTCAATGGGCTGTGAACAAAGCACTGCTGAGGCCCAGTATAGCCATACCAAGAAAGCCAAAAAAGATACACAGGTTACGATTGTGATTCAGACTCAAGCCCTCGACAAAGAGCTGCAAGGCCACGCTGACCATGATACCGGACGTAGCCGCAAAGAGACAGGCGTAGACGACGGCGTTGGGGGACAGGTGCGTCCTCTTGGCGAGCTTGAACCACAGCGCGGCAACGCCGGCGCCCAGGGGCTGAGACAGGCCGCCCAGGATGGCGGACCAGGCCATGGCGCGCCAGCGCGAGCCGAGAGCCATGTAGAGCGGGAGACACATGGCGAAGCCCTCGGAGATGTTGTGGACGAAGAGGGCCATGAAGACGTTGAAGCCGAGCGCTGGGTTGGCGTGGTTGGTGGCAAAGGTGATGAAGCCCTCGGGGAACTTGTGGAGGGCGATGGCGATGGACGTCTGGAGGCCGATGGAGAGGAAGGCGTTGGTGGGTACGTGATGGTGGTGTTGCGTCTCGGGTTCGGTGTCGAGCAGGGACGGCGCCGAGTCGTAATGGTCGTCGTGGTAGTCGGCGTGGTGTTCCTCGTCGGTTTCTTCGGCCGGGGAGAGCTGGGGTTCGCGCGAGGCCGCGCGGCTGATGCGGAATTTGGGGCTGATAGGTTCCGAGATGTCGCTGTTAGCTTGGTCCTGGACGCTGTGCTGACCGGCGCCGGGCTGGGAGTAAAACGATCCGGTCGTTGTCCTTAGCTTGGAGAGATGGCGAGGGCCGCTTGCGGACCGGGTGGAGAGATGCTTGAAGCATTCTTGCCCGCAAGGGTCTGAGTAGCCGTAACAAGATCCAAACTCGTCACAGTTGCATTTCGTATCTTTGACAAATGACATGACCCTCTTCTGGACTCGGTACATGGACGGACGCCGAGCAGCTTCTACGTCGGTCGACGTTGGGCGGTTGCGCGCCGTGGCTATTGAGTTTGGAGGCAGTTCCGACATGTCCCCTCCAGAGACGGATGGAAATCGCTTCGAGGTTTGAGCCTTTCCATTGCTTGACGGTTCAAGTAACGGTGTGGATTCGACTGGGGCGCCATCGCCATGCGTGTCTTTTCCGGGCAGCGCATTGTGTGATTGGGTCATGGTGGTTCGTCTGCGGGCACGACTGGCCCTTGAATTCATTCGGGAGCGGAACGAATGGCTATCGTGTGTTGTCGCGGCCTCGTCGTGGGTATGATCGCAGTCGACAACGTGGGAGGGCATGTGCTGATGTAGCAGGCGCGTTACGACTTGAATGCCGAAGAAGCCTCCGATAAAGCATGCAATGACTAGCAAGCCGGCCGACCTGTCGTCCCATCCCTCGCCTAGCAAATAGTCCTTGGACTCGGGTAGCATGCTGTAGAGGGATGAAAACATCTGCGGATGAGAGTCAGGCTCGTCTGCTATCACAAGCATCGCGCGACGCCGCAGTGCGTGACACTTACCATGACGCCAAAGCTGAGACTCAGCGAGCAGGCCAAGAAAACGTTGCTTTCTGCCACCCTGAAGTTACGTTTGCCCGGGATGAGGCGAACGACAACATCGACACAGATGATGGCGGCGCCAAAGACACATGCTTGAGCCGTGAAGCGCCGGTCAGTTCCGAGATATCTCGATATTGCAGGATAGTGCGTAAAACGAATCGTTACGTACCTATGGCGCTGACCAAACACATGATCCATCCTCGAGCGTCATTGTCCGATGACCTGGAGGCCAACTCCATGGCTGGGTCCAGGGTTTGAGTCCCCCGTCGAGGCTCGATTTTGTATGGTATGCGTGGAATATGACTTCTGATTACCCGGAGAGGTCTGCTAGAGGCTAGTTTGCAAGTAGGTAGAGTCTTGAACGATCTGTTAGGCCGGCAATTGTCGACGTCGGTGACTGGGAGTGTAGTCGGATAGGGCCGCGAACGTAAGGAATGAAGCGAGGAAAAGGTTGAGCTGATGAGAACGGAGTTGACCGACCACCTCGCTGTGTCTGGCCAAGGTGTTAAAGAGGACTGATAGGGACAAAGGAGCTTAAAGGACCAAGGAAGAATGGTGAACGGATAGGATATATGGAATGATGAGGCATTACATCGCAAGTTGCTGCGTCATACAGGTACTGTTGCATAATAGCTGAACGGACCAGACGCTATCATAATCGGGAGCAGTCGATTGGTCGAAATGGTTGGAGGGGAGGGGCAGGTATGTGAGGACCCGATGAACTTACCTTGGGCTCGAGCTTGTGCTTGTACCCGTACGCACGTACCACCTGTAGATAGGTACTAGTAGCTAGTAGGTCTAGTAGCGACGAAAGCAACGAAGTCCAGTCAAGGTCTCTCTCTTCCCGTCAGCTGGAGCATTGCTGATGCTGAAGTCGTAATTCCTGCTTGATCGCTCGATTGCTTCTCGCAAAGGACGGCATGAACAAGGGAGAGAAAAAAAAACGGTGCGCTCAACTAGATACCCACATACCGTATCGTGTCTCTGACCCCTGTCGCGCGAACTGCCGCTATGCGCCTGCACCTGTCTGGCGCAGCCATAAAGGTTCTCACGGGTGAGACAAGGCTTTCCGCTTCGTACGGACCGTTAAGGTGCAGTGATCAGGACAGACCAAGTTCACCGCCGCACTCGCCTTTGATGAGGTCCAAGCCTTTGTCGTTCATCCACCAACCCTGACAAGTTCTCAGCTAGACAATGAACTTGGCAGCCCAACCATCGTCACCGGAACTACTGGAAGCTCATTGTGTGCTGCAACTTCTTTTGGTCTCGATCTGGGATCTCTAGCGTCTAGCGAAGCCGTCGCCCAACGGTGGACGCCCGCCCTGCGCTGGGCGCATTACCTTGGCTGGTCCTTCAAGGAAACGTGATTCTTTCAGGATGTATGTACTTAGCCGGTGTCCCTGGTTGCACGACAGTAGGTGCTTGCATACCAAGTAGACGGCATAGTCGAAAAGAGGCTTGTCTTTCATCCATATGTACGCTGACCTGCCCGCCAACACAAGAGCCTTGGAGAAAAACTTGGGAGATGACCAACGGCCCTGATGCAGGCAGATTCTGGCTACCAGCACTCTTTGGCGGCCAACGTACCTACATCCAAGTAGACACGGGATTCGACTTGATTATATGTAATTACGGAGTACGGAACGTTTTAATGTTACATTACCTCTTTTGCCCCACGGAGATCAAACCGAACACCGAGGTGACACCAGACTTGACTAGGCATATATTACTCCGTACATGGCACAAAGACCCTACTACATGCCTGTATATAGATGAGAACAGACCCGTTCTGCGCATCGTTGTTCAACTCTACTACAAGTAATACGTGATTTCCCAAGTCCGGCGCCATCATTTCGGCTCGCTTGACCCCCGAACGCTACGAAACTCGACCGCGTTCCCCGCCACAACGACCTTGGCCTGCGTCGGCGAACTACAACTTCGTATTTACGACCATAAATATGGACAATTACGTGATCGTATGTAATAGATGTGAACGGAGAATGACCCCTGACTACGTGAAGAGGCAGCCACTCGATGATATCTTAATAATATCCCGGGCCAAAAGCGCTCGAACGGCGCCTGACTTGGGGTTCTCGTTCCGATACTCGTTTCCACGTGCAGCCATGAAAATAGGGCCACAGGGGTCGGATAACTTAAACCACTGCTCGGTCTCGCTAGCAAAGCCCGAAAATGGGGCTCTTGCGAGGGTCCACAAGGCTTACTTGAGCACTTATGTGCTCCGTGACTCCGTCCGTACTTAATAACACACTCGCATGGCTCGACAAGGCATGCCGGGGCGGGCCACGGCGACCAACGGTGCAAA